>JANIIK010007717.1:155000-160000 GCA_027704905.1 Muraenolepis orangiensis
GTAAAATATACACAGACAGTAAATGCCAACAAAAAAGAAAAGTCCACACACTGGGTCACAGTTAGAATCTGATAAAAGTCAACAGTTTTGAACCAAATCAAATCTATAAACAACAAGATAGGATCGGCGGGAAGTCTAATGTAACACACGGTGCTGCATCACGAGGATGTGGGGGGGCGTTCAAGTGCTGTATTTTGTAACACCTGTACCCGTTATGCAGCAGTTTTTTGTTTGTTTTTAAATAGCACAATAACGTACACAGGTGAAGTCACTCACTCGGTCACTAAATGACGCCAGCGACACAAAGAAAGGGTTCTTTTTGTGTTCGGCCCTACTTCACAGTACACGGTATATCATTCTAGCAAAACATTGTCTTAATCATAATAATAATAATAATACAAAAAGAAATAAATGGTTAAACAAAAACAAGTATGGTTTCTCCACCGCACGTAGCTCAGGTATGTGCTCAAAAAGTTAACATCCATTTTGGCTTTGACCTGCGTGTGTGTGTGTGTTTTTGCCGGACTCTGTGTGTGATGTGTGTGTGTGTGTGTGTGTGTGTGTGTGTGTGTGTGTGCGTGTGCGTACAATACAAAAAAAGGCACGTGTTTGCTAGTCACTGTCATCGGACCATCCCAGCTCCATCATGTCCATGGCGGCGGTGGCCATGTTGACTTTGGTTCCGTGCCGCACCCTGCAGCTGCTCGAAGAGTTCTGATTGGACGAGGATCTCATGCTCACCTGCACCCCGGAGTGACCCCGGGTGACCCCCACCTCCCCCCTCATCTTCTGGCTGACGGCCTCGCTGCGGTCCCCCCGGACGCCCTGCACCACCAGCCCCACGTCGCTCCTTCTCTGGCTCCTCAGGCCGTGGCCCACGACCTTCATCATGCCCATGTCTCCGCCCACCAGGTTCATGTCCATGTCCCCCAGCGCCTCCATCTCCCCGCCCATGTTGTCCAGGTCCAGCGACATCATGTCCCCGAAGCCCATACCCTTGAACATGGTCTGGACCCTCCCTCCTCCTCCTCCTCTTCCCTCGGACCCCGCTTCGCTCCTCTCCTCCTGCCTGGAGCTCCGGCGCTCCGTCTCCCACCGGCCCTCCGCCTCGCCCTCCAGGTCCCCGTCCCCGTGCTGGGAGCCCCCCGAGAACCCCCGGAGGATGGTGGTCACCCGGTTCCTCTGCACCCCGCCCCGGTCGGTGTCACCCCAGCTCCTCTCCTCCGTCTCCACCACCCCGCCGGGGAAGCTGCGCACCGTCACCTGGACCCTGCCGCCGCCCCCCTGCTCCCCCTCGTGACCCCCCCTGGCCATCTCCTCCGCCTCGTCCTCCTCCTCTTCCTCCTCCTCTTCATCGTCGTCCTCCTGTCCGAAGCCCCCCTGGAAGCCCCGGAGCATGGCCTGCAGTCTGCCTCCGTCCAGAGACCCCAACCCCCCGCTGCTGCCACCGCCGCCGACGGTGCTCCTGTCCGTGTCCCCGTTGCTCAGGGTGCGCAGGATGCTGCTGGTTAGCCCTGTGCTGCTAAGCCCGGCGCTGCTTAGCCCGGCGCTGCTAAGCCCGGCGCTGCTAAGCCCGGCGCTGCTAAGCCCGGCGCTGCTAAGCCCGGCGCTGTTGGACTCCTGGGAGTGGGAGCGGAAGAAGGAGCCGGAAGAGCCGATGGACATCGGTGTGAAGAACTGAGTCAGAGAGGGAAAAAAAGAAACAGCGGTAAGATACAAAATAGGGAATATCTTGGAACTGCACCACAATGTCCCCTTTTCTCCAGCGGGTATCTGCCATCTGAAAATGCTAGCTATGACTGTAGCTCCAACTCCAGCCACTAGAGGTTGCTAATGGTAACACTTGGTAGCACAGCGCAGGTTTATGAAGTGAATCGTTAAGTGTTATCACATGGCCTTAATATCTGCCATTCTGCGGATGCTATTATCCAAAGAGTCTTACAATATCAGAGTGCATACATTCTCTGCATGGGTGACCATGAACTCGACTTTTTATCGCCACTAAAGTGTTCAATGTGCATTTAAATGAACGCCATTTAAATATACGCCACTCGGATGGTTTTATCTTAAATCGCCTTGATGTGAGTGAATATATTCCAGCATGGGTGACCCCTGGTGGGAATCTAACCCTGACGGTGTTAATGCCATGCTCAATGACACACAACTACTTAATGTGTTCTTCAGTTTCAATGTGTTCAATACGCATCGTTCAGCGGCTGCGTTTTAAAGTGTCGGTCGTGTTCAATCGTGTGTTTTAAGGTCCCGACGGAGTGCGTTTTAAAAAGGTTGGCGCTAAGACTGTGTTCAAGGTGTGTCGCAGTGCGTTTAGCATTCAAGGTCGAATTGCGGGCCCCACCGGCGTGATGGTGGAGCGCTCCATGAGCAGGGAGGTGGGGCTGGGCGTCATGTTGGACCTCTCCATCAGCCTCTCCTCCCACAGCCGCAGCCTCCTCTCTCTCTCCTCCAGCTCCTTCTCCTTGGAGTACAGCTCCCTCTCCAGCTTCCGCAGCCGCTCCAGCGTCGACTCGATCTCACACCTGGACACACACCGGACACACACCGGACACACACGTGCACACACACACACACACCGGACCCACCGGACACACACACACACACACACACACACACACACACACACACACACCGAACACACACACACACCGGACACACACACATACACACACACACACACACACACACATACACACACACACACACATCACACAAACACCAGATGTGCACACACACACACACACATCACACAAACACCAGATGTGCACACACACACACACACATACATACCGAACACACACACACCGGACACACACATCACACAAACACCAGATGTGCACACACATACACACACACACACACACACACATACCGGACACACAAATATGGTTAACACTGATAACTATATATAACTATTGAAACAAATTTGAAATTATCTAAAGTTTGTGTGTACACAAATAAACGTTCAGTTCAAACGTCGTTCAGCCACCCACATATATATAGATATATATATATCTATATCTATAGATATATATAGATATGGATATGGTAGAACGGTTGCTCCTATTGTTTCCCCATTTATTTAATAACGTTAAGCTTTTCAATTGAACACTTTCGAGGGTTTCTAATGTTATCCTTAAGACTAGATTTTCCCACCAGAATAGATGTTTGATGTTCCAGTGAAGCTAAATGGGCAACATGTTTACTGGATGAGCAGTGATGGATATCTATTTGTTCCAGGACGTAGCGATCCCTGGGGATACTATGAAAGTTGTTATTGGAAACCCCTAGCTCTCTAGAGCAACGTAATTATAACTTCAGTAAGCTAACCCTGCCCCTCCAGGAGAGATGTTGACAGCAGTTAAAAGTAGACGGTATTCTTTTTCCCACGTCCCATACTAGTGTTCATGCAGCACACTTTGTGTTTGTTTTGTCACTTTCCGAAGTATACTTATTTGACGACTGATGACAATATTACAGTGGCCCTGAAGTACAAATCACAAACGACATAACAGAAACACACACACACACACAAGTCGGAAACACACACACACAAGTCGGAAACACACCCAAAAGTCAAAAACACACCCACAAGTCAAAAACACACCCACAAGTCAGAAACACACACACAAGTCAAAAACACACCCACAAGTCAGAAACACACACACAAGTCGGAAACACACCCACAAGTCAAAACGCACACAAGTCGGAACACACCACAAGTCGGAAACACACCCACAAGTCAAAAACACACCCACAAGTCTAAAACACACCCACAAGTCAAAAACACACACACACAAGTCGGAAACACTTCCCAAGTCGGTACCACAACGACATTAACGTCGTGAGAGAGAGAGAGAAAAGGTAGGTCTCTATCATGTTGACGCTGATCAAAGATGAACAGAAGTGTTTTTTATGTGGTCACACAAAGAAAACTCCAATGAACGGGTGAATTCAAAAATAGCAAAAAAAAAATGTCCCTTCCTTTCAGAAAAGGTGACTGCTGTGTTCCTAGAGAGGACGAGTTGAGTGCGGTCCACCACAGGGCTAGCACCACTGCCACACGTTCAGTTTTTAGCCAGTTCACCGTTCCCAATGTCAAAACTCATGTGCAAATACGCTTAAGCTACCGCTGTTCAATTTGTATCGTGTCTTTAAGACAAACAAGGAGATACTTTTGGATACTTTTAAGCTTGACTATTATTCGTCTGGACTATTATTCGACTCATGACCTCAACTAGACCTTCAACTAGAAATATAACAACTCTATGAATATGACAACCAACTAGAAGTATTACAACTAGTATTACACATTGTCTTACTTACCTTACCACATCGTCATTCACAATAACAACCGCAGCGGGAATTTAACACAGGTCTCCAGAACTGCTAACCTGCAACTCTCACAACTACTCCAACAAGATGCTGGCTAAGACATGCTCTGAGTTTAGGACATTACAATTCACATGACATAGTTTCCAAAAGGTTGTTGGGTTTCCGGGGACAGAGTTATTCGTACAGGACATTGTTATGTTTCTTAAATCACATTTCCATGGAGAACACACTCCACAAATTGAACCCATGGCTCCAGAGCAGTTTACCAACAGCTCTCTGGAAGGCACCATCGAGGTAAATGATGAACTCAGGTGAGGTCAAAGCAGGTGTCACTGTGGTACAATGGAGTGATCTCCGCTGCTCAGCGCTGGAGACCTGGGTTTCAAGTTCTGCTGAATGTTCTCTCCTTGGGCACCTCATTTAATGAGTTGGAGTTTTGGACATTATCAATGTCATTTGAATTGTCAATTATAAACTCAGAGTTGGCGCAGTGGAGAGCGGCACTGCTCTCCGCTCTGGAGACCCCTGTTCAAGTCCTGGTGTAGTTTTAGTTGTGGGTGTGGCTTTGGTGGGCCTTTTGGTATGAATGGGGGTGTGGCTTCCCCATGGTGTGTGAGGGTGGACTGATGAAATAGTGGGTCTCAGGCGTT
>JANIIK010007717.1:170000-172500 GCA_027704905.1 Muraenolepis orangiensis
TGCTCTCTCTCTCTCTCTCTCTCTCTCTCTCTCTCTCTCTCTCTCTCTCTCTCTCTCTCTCTCTCTCTCTCTCTCTCTCTCTCTCTCTCTCTCTCTCTCTCTCTCTCTCTCTCTCTCTCTCTCTCTCTCTCTCTCTACGTACCAAATCGTACCTAACAGCACCTTCAATTGGTAAACATAGTAAGAAAAAGTAAGCAAGTAAAAATGTAAGTGAGTATCAAACAGCATCGAAGTGAATAAAGAAAATTAAAAAAAATCAAAGAAAGTGTTGGCAGCATTATGTGTAGTATAGTATATGCAGACTAGAGGGTGCTACCTTTCGCCATCTGTATGGCCCAGGTCATGATCTGCTTCATGTCCATCTCCTCGCTCTGGTCGCTGGACAGGTACTCATACAGTGACCCGCCGCTGGCATATTCTGCCTCACACACACACACACACACACACACACACACACACACACACACACACACACACACACACACACACACACACACACACACACACACACACACACGCACACAACACACACACACGCACACACGCGCACATACGCACACGTTCGCACACACACACACACACAGAGAATACATTTCTAATGTGTATTTAACTCAACACCAAGGCACTAACACCACCGCAAGGCTTATGAGCTCCTCCTGAAGGTAGAGCTAACACTAACGTTCAATCGCGTAACCAAACGCCATGTCAAATATTACCACTTTTACTAACTACACGAAACACATTCCTTTGATATTAGCTTCGGTTCAGGATGTTTGTTTGTTGCGATACGTAAGGTTTGATGTTTCCGTCCCACAACAACGCTATCACAGATCAACCATACTGTCACATTGGTGCTGTCGATTCTGTTTGCTACTTTCTGATTTTAGCTAGTATAAAGATGCAGTGTGACACTAACACAACATTATTATTATATTATTATGACGACAGGAGTTCATAATCTACAATAACACAGATCGCAAAACGACTCCTCAACGCTAAGTCCTGCCAAAACTGTAACTACACAATATGGTAATGGCTAGCAACTACAGGAACACTAAATACTATTTTCAATGACAAACTGATGCCATAAAAGACACATGGCTTTGATGACACACACACACACACAGTGGTGAAGAGTGAGAAGTGTGTGTGTGTGTGTGTGTGTGTGTGTGTGTGTGTGTGTTGTGTGTGTGTGTGTGTGTGTGTGTGTGTGTGTGTGTGTGTGTGTGTGTGTGTGTGTGTGTGTGTGTGTGTGTGTTCCGTTTCTAAACCACCCGCCTATGACGAATGAATACCCTGCATACCATATTCAAACAGTGTGTCAGGCAGAAGCAGGTCATAATTCTCACACACACACACACACACACACACACACACACACAGAACCCGCTTCCCGTAATTACTAAAAGCATCTTCTTCATATTTTATTTTAAAGGGGCCCTATCATACCACCAGGTGTGTGTCACTGCAGGCCGTTTCAAAAATGGTCATGTGACTAAAATTGTCTGCTCCTTGGTGACATCGCACGGTGGGAGTTATGATGGATGGATCAGTATGCTCAGCCTTTCCCAGTGGACCGCACCAACTGGTACCAACTGATCACACACACGCCTGGTGTTATATAATGTGACCCCTTTAATCTTAATACTCCAGCTAGGATTTCTCTCGTCAAGATGAAGCACCTTTTTATTTATTTTATTTTTTTACAAGAGAGACCTGAATGGACACTGGAACTACACTGGCCTCAGGAACACCTTTGAATGTAAACTTACTTGCATTAAACCGCACCACCAACGACCAAACACACCAAACAAACGCATGCAGTCACGCAGTCTGACCTGTGACGATGCCATAGTTAGGAGACTCCAGCACGGCCCCGTAAAACTGAATGATGTTCTTGTGACTCAGGACACTGAGAATCTCAGCCTACATGGAGAGAGAGAGAGAGAGAGAGAGAGAGAGAGAGAGAGAGAGAGAGAGAGAGAGAGAGAGAGAGAGAGAGAGAGAGAGAGAGAGAGAGAGAGAGAGAGAGAGAGACCAGATACAGAGGAGGGAGAGGGGTTAGTGAAATGTCGCGTCGGCTGACTGACAACAACTCACATCCCGAAAGTTAATGGCATAATCGTTTTATTTATTGTCTTAACTTCGTATTCTGTCTTGTTTTTTATAAATAGCAACGCTAATATGGAGACATGCCTCACAGTTGAAACAGTAAGTCACTCACGAGTCAGTCACTCATAAGACACTCACGTCACGTCAGAGACACACGCGTTATATCTCTGTAATCGGCAATATTTTTTACCGCATATCCGTGCAGCAGAAGTTCGCGATCTGCATATATGAGCACGAAACACCGGTGCGCAATAAACGCACGCAAAACGTGCGCACGTTTTAAAAGCGCGTGCCCGTGAAGAGCGCGCGCGTGAACAAGTGAACGGCGAACCAAATGAACCCGACGACCCGTGAAGTTTGGCGTGAAGCCGCCGGGCTGTGGAGCGCC
>JANIIK010007717.1:177500-180000 GCA_027704905.1 Muraenolepis orangiensis
GTGTCATCATGAAATGACGACACATGAAAACTGGTGCTTAGGAAAAAGGTGCCAGTTTGCATCCTGGGCACTGCCGAGGAGGCGCCCTAGAGCAAGCCACCAGTTCCCTACACTGCTCCCCGGGTGCTGCACCTTATTTTCCGGACTATAAGTCACACATTTTTTTAGCTGTTTGGCTGGTCCTGCGACATATACTCCAAAGCGACTTATTTGGGGGGTTTTCTGACTGCGTTGAAACTATGGCCAAGCACGAAGAGAAAAGTTGGAGTAATTTCACATGGAGTGCTCTAAAAACATGAAGGTTGACAGTGAAAACTCCTCCATGTTGGTTCTTCCCGCGGAAGCAGTTCAAACTCAGTACGTCTCATTTTTTCCGTGGCGATTATTAAAAGCAGCAATGTGAAGCGGCACTATGATATAAAGCACACATCTTTTGAGCGATCATATCCACCCAAAATAAAATAAACGATCTAGGAGCCGAATATGATCTGTATTTACCAGTAACTTGTGGGAGTGCTGCTGGCATTTCTGCCTCACACACATTGCATTTTTTTCCCCGAACCGAGAAAGCTTTCATGTATTTCCTTCAACTTTATCGGCTCTTCTGATCGGCCGTTTTTTGAGAGCTCCGATCGATCGGTTTAGAGTTAATATGGGCCGATAATGATCTGCGGCCGATCGATCAGAGCATTCCTTCTATCAACGGGGCAGTTACGTCTCCAGTTAGGCAGGTGCAGTTACGTCTTCTGGCTGGTAAATGCAACATTTTTTGATAAAGCGACTATAACTCAGGTGTGACCTATAGTCCGGAAAATATGGTACATACAAAAGCTGCCCACTGCTCCTAATACTAGGATGGGTTAAAAGCAGAGAAACACATTTCACTGTGTGTGTTCATGTATGTGAGAAGAAGAGGATTCAAATTATGATAAGTTAACAAATTAGAGGTTTTAAACATCAGTGACAAAGTCAAATTTAGTTTTAAGTCTGATACCATACTTTAAATGTCCATATACTTCAAAGTAATGACCCGCAGTTCGACTTTATGAATATTGTGTAAAATTCCCTCTAATTATTGTAACATTTCTCCATATCGCCCCAGCCCTATATCTATAACAAAAGATGCTGTCAACAGACGGTGTGACCTACTGAACGGCTGGCTTCTGCAGTGTCTCACTTGCCGAATTGTGTTGGCAATGATACGCTGAAGAGATGAAAAACACAATTTAAAAACAATGACATTCAAATTCATTCGTTTTTCATTTCATTTAAAACATGCATTCACATTTTTCCAAGATTTAAATTGGATTGAGAGCACCACGCACCATCTTCTCAAAGTTGACCATGCTGTCAACAAGGGTCTTGTTGCCTTCATGTGTGAACGTCATATCTGCACATGAAATGAACACAAGTCCAAAAACGGTTACATTCAGTTTGAATCTAATTGAATCTGATAAGACATCCAATCGTATCTATTCTATGACTATGTTTCTGAGAGAGAGAGAGAGAGAGAGAGAGAGAGAGAGAGAGAGAGAGAGAGAGAGAGAGAGAGAGAGAGAGAGAGAGAGAGAGAGAGAGAGAGAGAGAGAGAGAGAGAGAGAGAGAGAGGAGGGGATGGGGATGGGAGAGAGACAGCTACAAAGGAGCACAGTGAGTCATACCTTTAAGGAGGAGGGGCATAAAGGGGATGATTGGCGGCTCCAGCTTGGTGACAGTGAGTCGGTAGGCCCGGTGGTTCCTGGACGGGTCCTGACAGCGGAAAAGCAAAAATACACACAGGTCAAAGGTGAAAATACCAAAGAGCGAACAGAGCAGACCGATTGTGTTGTGGCGTGACACACGGCAAACTCACCATCATGCTCTCGAACTCGGCATAGAACTTCTTAAACTTGCTGGGAAGTTTCTGTGAGCGAACAAGAGAACAGCTACGTGTTGGTAATTGGCTGATGAAAGTGAAGGCAAGTACCGTAAGATCGTAAGACACGATACCAGCAAATTAGTGAAACGAGGAAAGGAAATTGAAGATGGCGTACTGCTGTTGTTTATTTGGTTAGGAAAGATGACGGTGTACTAAGAAGCAGCAACAAACAAAACTTTGGAGCAAGTCTACCGTAAAATTGCTTTTGAAAACCTGTTAAAACATTTTGTGATTGACTGTCTTCACTTTGCTTTCATGTTTAGTGTCTGCTTCCTTGCCGTCTGTTTGCGTTCATTCCAATCTTTTCACTGATGTTTAAAGTGATTTATTTCCGACTCATTCAATAATTATATTTTTTCCTTTTTTTGTTTTTGGGATCCTCTAAAATATGTGCCCAATTTATCAGTTGTGTCTTCCACTTATTTAGAGTGTTAGAGTCATGAACTTCAACACTTCTGACACCTTCACATTGAAGGTGTCAGAAGTGTTGAACACAGTGACACATAAGTAATCCCAATGAAATGATGAAAACTGGCCATGGTTGTATATAACACTCTAAATAAGTGGAAGATACAACTGATA
>JANIIK010007717.1:197500-200000 GCA_027704905.1 Muraenolepis orangiensis
GGGGGGGGGGGGGGGGGGATAGAGTGCACTTAGTGACCAAACAAACGCACCGGTGGCAGCCCTGCAGTCACCCCTTGTAGATGGAGAAGACAGGAGAACGTAGTACAGTGAACAAAAAGCCACTTTTCACTCATAAAATGAGAAAGGGGTTGAGATTACATTTTCACATCATCATTTTCTGGGGGGGGGTGGCGAGGGTAATGATTGAGATGCGGTTTCAGCCAGTGCGCTGGGCTTAAGTTGCAGCCTATACATGATGCCGACCAATGGTGGCATGCAAGAAGGCGGGACATACCGTCAGGAGAAATGTCGTAGTAATGTACAGCAATGACGAGACTGTTCAATTCAATGTTTCTTTCAATAGACTTCATTCACGTGTTTTGTTTAGACTCTAATATCATTATTTTTGTCACCGCTGTCACTGCTTATTTATCATTCAAAAATAAACTTGATTCATTTTGGACAGCAGAGCAGAGCACAGTGTAATGTAGCAAAGAATAGTAGAATAGCACAGCATAATGGAGCATAGCATAGTATAGCACAGCATAATGTAGCGTAGCATAGCATATTATGGCATATTTTATAATGTACCATAGCATACTATAGCACGAATAGCATAGCAGGTGACCAGATTTTGGAAGCCCCAATCAAGGACGCTTAGAGCTGCTGTTGGGGGTATTTACCACGGAATTGGACTATATTTATTCTATTTGTGGTTCCTTGGGGGGGGGGGGAGGGGGGGTGTTGAAACCTGTGACATTTTAGTAAAATGTCACCCAGCTGGAAACCGGAACTGTCCCGGACAAAGCTGGCTAAAGTATATAGTTATAGAGAATTGCATTGGTGCAAGGTGCATCTGCACCTTTTTTTCCACGTATTTGAGCTTTAGCTTCTGCTAAAATGACTAGTGCATTGCACTGCACAGCAAGGTCAGAACGCACAGAAGTCCCTGGTCTCATTCCTGCAAACCGGAACCTTCTCCTTCAGTGCCAACTTAGGACAAATTACATTAGTCCTGGTTCAACTCCATTGAGATCTAGACACTCCAGCCACAGAAAAAGACTTGTTTATTTATTTGTACATATTTGTACTACTTTTCAATCGCTTGGTCCATAACAACTTAAGGCTTGTGTGCGACTGCTACTGTGGTTACCACAGCACAATAACACACACACACACATCTCTCTTCTGTTTGAGAGGAGTGTTAACTGCTAGCACACGTCTTCTCCTTCAGCTTGAATTCCATCCATCCATCAGTGTAGTTTGACCGCTGAGCAATCTGGACATTTTATCGATCCGTTTTCAGTCACGCCAACAAGAACATGCCGTTGTTATTTATTAAGGCATTTATATTCTAGGTGTACCCCAAAGGGACACGGAAGCAATGGCAATGTTCAAATAGGAAAGCTCCCATTCTGGGTAAAGACAGCAGTTTCACTGAATGGGGATAGGAGACCATGTATTCAGCGTGAGAAAATTATATAATTATATTTGAATATTAAATATTTTATATTTGTGTGTCTCTCTTTCCACTTATGGTTAGTCTCGCACTCCCCCTCTCCCTCTCCCTCTTTCGCTCTCTCTCTCTCTCTCTCTCTCTCTCTCTCTCTCTCTCTCTCTCTCTCTCTCTCTCTCTCTCTCTCTCTCTCTCTCTCTCTCTCTCTCTCTCTCTCTTCAAGATCTCTTCCCCCTCTCTCCCTCTAGCCCCCCCTCTTCTTTCCATCCCTCCCTCTCCCTCTCTTCCTATCTCTCTCTCTCTCTCTTCCTATCTCTCTCTCTCTCTCTCTCTCTCTCTCTCTCTCTCTCTCTCTCTCTCTCTCTCTCTCTCTCCTCTCTCTCTCTCTCTCTCCTCTCTCTCTCTCTCTCTCTCTCCCCCTCTCTCCCTCCACTCCCCCCTCCTTCTCTCCTTCTCTTCCTATCTCTCTCTCCCTCCCTATGGCTTCCCCTCTCTCTCTCTCTCTCTCTCTCTCTCTCTCTCTCTCTCTCTCTCTCTCTCTCTCTCTCTCTCTCTCTCTCTCTCTCTCTCTCTCTCTCTCTCTCTCTCTCTCTCTCTCTCTCTCTCTCTTCCCCCTCTCTCCCTCCACACCCCCCTTCCTCTCTCCATCCCCCTCTCCCTCCACCCCCCCCCTCCTCTCTCTGTCTCCATCTCCTCTTTCCCCCCCTCCCTCCCTCCCTCTCCCTCCCTCTCCCTCCCTCTCTCTCACCTCCCAGAGGCTCTTGAACTCCTTCTGTTCGATGCGCAGCAGCTCACTGCTCTCCCTGCTGACAATGGTGGCGTGTCGCGGGGTGTTGTCCAGGATGGACTCCCCGAACGCCGTGCCCACCCCCAGCGTGCAGATGGTGACCGCGTCCTGAAAGAATCAAATACACACACACACACACACACACACACACACACACACACACACCATGTGATTAAGGAGCAGGTTCAAGGTTAGGTGGTGGGCAGGACGGACGTCAAGGGACTCGAACCCCAGGACCTTTTGGTCGGTTTGGGAGT
>JANIIK010007717.1:210000-250000 GCA_027704905.1 Muraenolepis orangiensis
TTTGCCCATTTATACTTATCTCAACACGCTGTACTTTCTCCTCCTCGGTTACCTTCCTTGGTGTTAGCCCCATTCAGTAGTGAGTTAGGGTGGTGGTGGGTGGGGTTGTGTGTGGGGGGGTTTGTGTGATTGGCTAGTTATTTATATCAACTAGGTCCCTGCGCCATCTGGGACAATGGTCTCTAGTCAGATCCAGGTCACAGCAGGCGGCACAACCATATTCCATCCCGGCTCCGTTTAAACCGTTAACTAAAATCACACTCACACCGTCTGGTCGGGTCGGGCCGCACTCTATTGCCAACACGAGATCACTTGGTAGAGAGAGAGAGAGAGAGAGAGAGAGAGAGAGAGAGAGAGAGAGAGAGAGAGAGAGAGAGATAGGGGGGGGGCACAATATCATCGGATGTGTGGGTTTTTCGTTATTTGCTTCTCCTTGCACACACACACACACACATAGGTGTGTTTTTCTGGAGCCTGAATCATGTTTGCAGGTGGATGCTGTGCTGATGCGACATTCTACCTGTGATCCCAGATTCCCGGTGACGTCACAGCAGGGAGGAGAGACACACCAGCATGGGGTTGCTGGAGGTAGGAAAGTCTTTGCTATACTATACTTTTTGTTTGTTTGCTATGGCTTTTGCTCTTTTGCCATGTGTGGCACTGAAGTTTACTCACAGTATATGAATCATATACTGTATGCAGGTGTGTCATCAAATGATATGATGAAAACACATTGATAAAATACCAATTTGTCAAGCGTCAGAAAAGGTTGAATGCATCATTTTGGCATGAAGAGTAGGCGTCACATATGCCACAGACACATAGTGTTGGTCAGCCCACCGCTCACTGTCAACCTGTCTGGGTTGCTGGAGTAGAGTACACAGGATTACACTCGGATAATCCTTTCACAGTACTTAGAGACATGAGTCGCCATCTGTTTGTAATTAGCACAGCGAGGGCTTCCCCCACTGCCGAGCCGGTGGAAGACCGAGGCTAGTTTGAGTTTTTAACGATATACATATATTTATTAGCGATTAACGGCAGGCCTACTGTGCGGGAGTCGTCATCCTTTTTAACGAGGCGCACCGAAGCAGGTGCGTCATTCAACGTAATGAGCCGTTCGTTTGGTTGACTTAGTTTGACGCGCTTTTTCGGAGAGTAAAGAGGCAGGACAACCAATGGTTCCTTTACAACGCAGTGAGGGTTTTATACATTTGACCGCACGTTTTGTATTATAATCGTCGTTTAGACTTGTAGGGCATTGGCTGTTAAGATTGTTTATATCGCAACATAAGTTTGTATACGCAAGACGCTGATTGTTGGGGGGTGTGTGGCGATAGACCCAGAGCGAAGTGAATTAGGTCTTATGTATTATTGTTTTAACATTATGTATATATATATATAAAATATATAACATTAACGTTATTTTGTTTCTAAAGTTTTAAATTGCCTTGTCTTTCAGACGACTGCTTTAAAGTGACATGGTGAAGAGAATACCTTCACAAGACCCGGCAATATTGGTTTCTTCAGGAATCTTCAATACCAGCTTTAGCAGTTAGCCGCTCATGTCATATGCCCGAGCAACTTTGAACAACTTAAAAGTAGGCTACGTCCCACAACATAGCGCTGTCCTCCACAGTGACCTCGTCATTGCGAGACTACCCAGAGATCTCCCCGCTCTGCTGATAACCTCAATTCCAGATGATGCGGACGGACAGCAGAGGCCGTAGCGCCTCTCCCCACAGGATAACCTACAAGTCTGACTTTCACACCATCAAATGCTCCTTCGATGGCACGTCTCACCACGGGGCCGGCTCAAATTGCGGTTCAAGCCCGAGTGGAATTCCCTCTAGCCTGTCTGATCCCATGTTGTCCCACACAAGCGCGGCCGCCGCCACCACCACCTCCACCGCCATCAGCAGCAACAGCAGCAGCAACAGCGGCAGCCTAACCAGGGGTAGAGTCACCAGCGCCAGGGGCCCCAAGATCCGAGACAACATCTTCCTTCAGATGGACAGCCAGCAGCACTGCCAGGAGGGTGGCTTCCTGGTGACCTCCTGCTCCGTGCCACTACTCTCTCCCCAGCCGCCACGCTCGCAGCGCCAGCCCTCGCCTCTGCCGCCGTCCAGGCGTTCCTACCAGCTGGTCTCGTCTCTGGGCGCCCTGGGCAGCAAGACCAGCCTCTCCAGCCTGGACTCCCCCGGCGTGCCCGCCGCCAAATCGTCCCACAAGTGGTCGGATCAGGAGATCGCGGAGATCGACAGGGTGGCGCTGGCGGAGACGTTCTCGGTGGCGCGGAAGCTGTTCGAGACCAAGGCCACGGAGCTGGGAGGGGAGCAGAAGGCCAGGTTGACCGCTCTCCGGGGAAGCAAGGAGCTGGTGAATGACCAAGGAGTAGCGTACGAGGTGGAGGTGGAGGAGAGAGGAGCTAGGGGGAATGTCTCCCAGTTGGAAGAAGACGACAAAAGTCTCTCACCAGGAAAGCACAACCAGGAACACGAGGGGGCCGAGATGAAATGTTCCGTCCGGCAGATTCTGTTAACCGAGGCAACGCCACCCGCGTGTACCTCAGAGGAGCTCGACCCTCGAGATCGACAGCCTTCGTCCCCGAGCCCTTCAGCTGACCCCGCGAACCGATTGGAACCCCGTAGCCCCGCCGCCGCAGCCGCCTCACCAGAGCCCCGCTTGACCCCAAGTGACCTCTCGCCCTCTCCCGAGCAGCCGGTTAGGGCGGAGTTGGTGGACGTGAAGAACGACTCGTCGGAGAGCGAGGAGGAAGTGGCGGAAGTAAAGGGGAAGAATGAGGGTCTCCAGGCAGTCGACGACACCGAGAAGCGTGTCACGGTGGAGGCGGCGGCAGAAGCCTCAGAGCCGCTGGTGGACGACGTGTTCGAAGGGCCCAGTATCGAGACTTGTTCCCCGGGGCTCCTTTCAGCTACGATCGTCTCTGGAGATCATCTGCCGGGCTTCCCCCTCTGCCATGTGTCTAAAGGAGGGAGCCGGTCTGACATCACAGGGAGGGACGAGTACCGGCAGGCAACGGAGTGCAGCAACACGGAACAGGGAGACACCAGGGAAGACGGCACGCAGTCCAGCACAGGAAAGGAAAAGACTACCGCGGCGGACGCCATCCTAGTTGCAAGTTGGCTAGACAAAGGGGACGAGACGTTTGAGATGGAGACAGAGGAGTTTGACGGAGTAGAGGACTCTCAAAGGGAGGATAAGGGGAGGGAGGAGGAGGAGGAGGAGGAGGGGGTGGCGGCCAGGGACATGGATCAGGCGCACGCTGACCTACATGAGGAGCTTGCCGAGGTCAATTCAAGGGGGACACGTGCTGACCCAAAATGCGAGGGCGAGGCCGACGTACCGAACAACGGGGACGAATCGGCGGCCGCAGCGTCTGTCCACGGCATCGAGAACGAGGCCTTCGTAGATGACCACGACGGGGATTCGGACGGGCGTTCGAAGTCCCCGAGGCCCGAGCAGTTGAACTACGAGGAGATTCCTGGGCTCCCTGAACTCTCTGACCAGGAGGGAGAAGAAGAGGAGGAGGAGGAGGAGGAGGAGAAGGAGAAGGAGAAGGAGGAATGTCCTGTCGGGATCGGGAAGCGACGGGTCCACTTCTCCACAGCTCCTATCAGGGTGAGGAGGAAAAGGGAAAAAAAAAGTAACAAAACTTTAAAATGAATGCAAAATAGTAATGTTTATTTATATTATTTTTGAACCTGCAAACTCTTTACACCTCGTAGACGTTGTATCTGTTCCTCCCGGTGTCTCAATCTGTATACAAGGAGGTGTTGGCCCAGAGCGCTGTTTTTTTTTGTGTTGAGTCCATCTGTTGAGGAGGAGGCCCAGGCAAGAGCCTACTTGCTTCTGTCACTGCGTTCCGCCAGGAGCTACAGTCGTGTAAAAAAAAAAAAAAAAGTACACTCCACATTCTTGGGTGTGTGTTTTCTGTGCATGCGTGTTAGAGTGTATTTGTGAATCATCCCATAGTAAAGGGTGGAGGGGGGGGAGAGTAGCAAATATGCGCTAGCTGTGTTATTTCGCTCATTCCTATCCTATTCCTGTCTGTCACCCAGCGGAGGACTTGCCAACGTAAGCAGCGGCTCACCGTGTTGTGTCAATAGCTGCAGATGGCTGTCCTCGCCAGCTGCTGCTGCCACACACACACACACGCACACACGCACGCACGCGCACGTGTGTTATTTAAGGGGTTATTCAACATGGTCTTGTCTCTTCCACCAGGTGTACAATACGTACTCCAACGCCACCTATGACCGGCGCAATGAGGGCATCGACCCGGTGTTGGCGTCGGCCGAGTACGAGCTAGAGAAGAGGGTGGACAAGATGGACGTCTTCGCTGTAGAAATAGAAAAAGGTACATATTGTTTTATTAATTTTTTCCCACGGTAACTAAATATGTGTGTCGTTTGGTGGGTGCTTAACATGCAGCGTATCCACTGTGCCTACTGAAATAGGAGTGTGCCACTATCATAACATTGTCATCCATATTACATTAGCCTATAATACTTTTTCTGGACTTATTACAGTTGCTGCACTGTATTCATGACGCTGCTGCACTACTGGCACTTTAATACAATTTATTTTAATGCTTTTTGCACAATTCAACACATGTATATATCATCCATCAGTCACAGTGTTGTATAGTGCATAGTATTGAACCTTGAATAACTTTTTGTCGCTGGTGTCTCCAGCAGGACTGTAACCTCTTACCTTGGCAGGGCGAGGGGCCGGGGGGGGGGGGGTACCAGTTGAATTAGACAAGGCACCATGGGTGTCTGTTCTTTATGCTATTCCTGGCCTGTTTTATTGTATCCTGTCGCCCCTAATCTTACATTCACGTTCTCCACCCCCCGAGGCTGAATGAGTTTAATGTCCCACATATCAAACCGCACTCGTCAAAGAGGAGGGTTGTGGAAATGCAGTTTCTACCATCATTAACTTCTCCTCACCTGGGGGATGAAGTCCCATATCTAATCACCCGTGACTTGGAAATGAGTCAAGTAATGAACCACCGGTTCCCCCCCCCCTTCCCCACCCTCCGGCTCTTTAACTTCACTCTATACCATTGGCACACTTAGCAGTGTGACTGTGACTGACTGCTACTAGTCTCCCTTATGTCTTCTCCTGGTGCTCGACTCTTCCTCCCCCCCCAACAGGTGAAGATGGCCTCGGGATCAGCATCATAGGGATGGGTGTGGGGGCTGACCAGGGTCTGGAGAAGCTGGGGATCTTCGTCAAGAGCGTGACCGAGGGAGGAGCAACGCAGCAGGACGGAAGGTGGGGTTGAAGTCTACATTTGGTGCTAAAGGGAGGAAACTAAACAAAAACAAGTGTGTGTGTGTGTGTGTGTATATATATATATATATATATAATTAAATGTCCAATTTGATATGAAATGTAATTATTCAGGGTTTTTTTTTAAAATGTTTTCAGCATTCGCGTGAACGACCAAATCGTGGATGTGGATGGAGTCAGTCTGGTGGGAGTGTCCCAGATGTTTGCCGCCACGGTTCTCAAGAACACATCTGGCCTGGTGAAGTGAGTTTTCACTGCTGCCGCGGCGCTTTTGAGTTCCTATTTTTGACGGCGGCTGCGCCTCGTCAAACTGCATTCCGTCAAACACCTTTTTTTTTTTCCGCCGTAGGTTTTTGATTGGCCGTGAGATGCAGGGGGTGGAGAGCGAGGTGGCGCGGCTGATCAACGAGAGTCTGGAGATGGAGAGGTCCTCCAATGAGGTGTGTGTGTGTGTGTGTGTGTGTGTGTGTGTGTGTGTGTGTGTGTGTGTGTGTGTGTGTGTGTGTGTGTGTGTGTGTGTGTGTGTGTGTGTGTGTGTGTGTGTGTGTGTGTGTGTGTGTGTGTGTGTGTGTGTGTGTGTGTGTGTGTGTGTGTGTGTGTGTGTGTGTGTGTGTGTGTGTGACAGACAAAGGTTAACTTGTGATTCTTCAGTTTCTTCACAATGGGTTTGTCCGTCCACCCAGGGGGATAATGATACGTCGGAGAACAGCCTGTGGATGAGGAGGAGGAGGAGGAGGAAGAAGAAGACGACAACGACGTGTCACTCAGCAGCCTGGAAAACCATCAGCTCTGCATCAAATACCAGCAGGTAGCCACGGACACACGTCCTACCACACTGGCAGGACAGCTTTTGATCTCAAATAGTTTTAAACCCTAATGACCAAGCTCAGGTACCACATTTCAGATGTTTAGGCAAAGAAAGCTTTTTTTGTTTGAGTTCTTGTTTGTTTATCTATTAGCCCTAACTCTATTAGCCCCCCCCCCCCCCCCTACTATATGACCACAGCCGCTACCCAGTGATGAAAGCAATTAAGTTATGTGACTCTCACTTGTTACTCTGTTGTTGTTATAATGTGTACATGTTGGCAACAGGTGAAGCAAGTGCTGAAATGATATTGTCGCTTTGGAATCATGCAATGGGAAGCTTGGCTTTTAGTGGGTGAATATGGGAACAATTGGAGCACATGCTGTGCACTTAAACATTTATTTCCATTCTGACCTGCTGCAAAGTCCCTTCATCAGGGATGAAGAGCGTTTTTAACAGTGGTCTTATCCTCCCCCGCCCCCCCCCCCCTCGTTTAATTGGCACACTGGTGAAAGAACTGAGGTCACGCCTCCGTCTTGTGTGTTCATGTATTTCATTCATGTATTTCATTCATGTATGTGTTGTTTACTTTGTCCTTGTACCTTCTAGCTCCGTGCAAAGTTGCAACGCAAAACGGCAAAGCTCCGACATGCCACAGAGAAGGTAGGTCGTACTCGCTCTGCCTCCCGAGTTTAGAAACGTTCTGACCCATTTAGGTCTGTATGAAGTGACGGGGGCCGGGGTGAGGGGGGGAGGGTGGCACGAATCGGCACCTACTTTCCACCCCTGCTTCTTCTTGAGGTAATCACTGTTCTGACATAACTGGGTTCTGGTGGAAGTGTTTGGTGACCAGAAAACCCTGTCTTTCTGTCATCCTGTCACTGTGGGTCGCTATAGATACCTCCGGCACTGAGGTTGTTTATTGTGTCTTGACATGTGAAACGTGAGGGGATTTAAAGCTCGGCAGGGGAGGCCGACTCGTCTTGCCAGAACGAGAAGAGAGGCTGTTTTGATGCCCCTTGTTTGCAACACTCCGATTCCGCCGGGACACTTCTTGTGGTGTTTGAGTTCAAGCCCTAAATGTCCTCGAGCCGTGCCTGACCGCTACCTGCCCCTCGACGACATGAATGTATGACGAAAAGTATTGTATAATGTAACTCAACTTGGTTACCGAAAATGTCATGGTTTCTGAAGTTGTGATTCCCCCTTGTGCCTCTCCAGTTAAAGGAGCGGGGGGAGCAGCAGGCCGACTGGGAGAGCCAGAGGACGGAGTGGGAGCAGAGGGTGGAGGATGGAGAGGATAAAGCCCAGAAACTAGAGAAGTAATGGTCCTATAGTACTGCATGCTATCATGCAAAACCTGAAACTAGTGACTTTTCTTTATTTCCGTTTAAAAAAAACAAAAAAAACTGAAATAAATCCTTAATGAGAATATTATGTATTAATATTATATATTTTTATTCATTGGGATTCAGTTAAAGTTGGATGATTATGGTGATTAGGTCATTGTAATGAGAATCTACCATCACAGTCACACTCACTTTCTCTCTCTCTCACACATGGTCCTCTCAGGTACTGGCAAGAGGCTCAGACCCTGTGCAGGGTTGTGAGCCAGCGATTGGCTGACGCTCAGAGCCAATCGGAGAGTCTGGAGATTAAATACGGCAAGGCCAAGAGACTTGTCAGAGAATACCAGAACAGGTAATTATCAAATCTAATTAACTTTCCTCGTAAGCCATTAAAAATCACTTGGCGACGTTCTCGTACTATTGTTCGGGAATTTTTAGAGGACATTTCCCATATTGCCTGTGAATAATTGAGCATTTCTATTTGATCTCATTGAGATGGAAAATAATTTAGCAAGAGAGCCATGGAAATATGACGTGAATAATAAAATATCACAAACAAGACTATTATAGATGCAGGCACCTCAATCAAACATTCAGAAATATTGAGTTAGAAGCAAGACTTCAATTTAAAGTCCCTCAAAGAGATTAGTAAATCCTCAAGCCAAACTCTACATGACCATGCGGCCGCCCAGTGATGAAAAGCAATTAAAAATAATTTAAAAGTGCTGAAATTATATTGTTTATGAAATGATATTAGGAGTAGTTTCATTGAAATATTCACATTGAAAAATGCCCACCATCTCTGGGGATATAAAATGATATACATACACGCCCTTCAGCCGCTAACGCGGGCCAACAAAACCTCCTCCCATGTCATTTTACCAAAGGGTGGACGAGGGGGAGAGGAGGGAGGCAGATCTCCAGCAGGACCTGGAGGAGCAGGAGAGTAGGCACAGGGAGATGGTGGAGCGACTGCAGGCCCTGCAGAACGGCGAGACCACCACGACGACGACGTCTGAGGAGACTCCATCCCCGGATCCTTTGAGCACAGGTTTGGGTAACTAGCTAGCAATTAGCCTTCTTGATGGCGGCATTAGAAGGTAATGCCAAAACAATATGGTTAATGCTTACATTATTTATTTTGTCGAAAGCGACTTACAATAAGTGCATACAACATAGGTAGGCAAGAGGTGACTACTAGTCACCGCCAATCTACATTTACCTCACACAGCCACAGGAAGTCCTTTCTTCCTGTGGCCATCAGACTCTTTAACTCCTCTACCTCGGGTCGTGAGAGGGACAGTGGAGACTCAGTGACCTGAGGTCAACGCACTGTAAATCCTTTCACTGTAATTTTGCACTGTAAATTCAATTTCACTTTTCACTTTTCACATGTCACTTTTTCAGTACTCATCTGAATTATTTATTAGTATTTTATTACTGCCAATTTGCACTATACGTACTGTTGTATATTGTATATACCCACGTATTACTGTAATAATACTGTAAATTGTGCAATTCATCTGTCTATACATTTAGATTCCATTCAGATTTCATTTAGTTATATTTTGTTTATACTAGTTTAGTTTAGTTTGTTGTTATTTCGTTTTAGGTATTAGTATATTTTGTGTGCATTTATTCCCCCTGTTTCAAGCACCTTAATTTCCCTCGGGATAAATAAAGTCTCTTGAACTCATGCAAATCACACATTAACATGCATCACTTCTACATTTAGTCCTTTTTTCTGTAGAAACATTTTTTCATCCAGTATCTCAGTGGACATCTTTCCCTGTTACCCTTCTTGACTTGCTGTGAAAAACTTGAGGAAGAACCCTGGGAATTGTGGGAACTGTGTGGTACAAATAATAGTCTGTGTGTGTGTCTTCGGTCCAGACTGGTGTATTCCTGATACGGGCCGTCTGGACTCCAGCGCTTTGCGAGCCAAAGCTCAGCTGGCCCAGAAAGCCAAGCGCCACCCGCCCTCTCGAGACAAACTCAGGGAGAGCTTCAAACAACAAGTGAGTGAGTGTGAGAGTGGCCTCAAAATAAACTAAATGCACACAAACTCAGTCAGAAATGCACATACTTTCTCTTTTCTCCCCATAGGGGAATAGCGAGTCTGTGGGGCTCCTCGACAGCCAGTCGATGCCTGCGTTGGCGGCTGGGCCGAGGGGCAGCGGCAGCGACCGGACAACGAACACCTCCTCCTCCTCGGCTCTGGGCCCCTCCGTCCTCACGCCCAGAACCCGCGTCACCGAAGATGTGGCCCCCCCCTCCTCGAGCTCCTCCACCAAGTCGTCGTCCTCCTCCTCCAGGAAGTCCAAGCGGAGGTTCCCCGACTTCAGGTACGGCCGCCGTTTACAGTGTGCATGCTCAGGAAGTGGGGTCTCCCAATGTTTTAATAGTTTTCTCCGCCATTGAAGGTGAACTGGAGGTTATGTTTTTGCCTCAGTTTGTTAGAAATATAACTCAAAGAGTTATGTATGGAATTGGACAGAAGTTGATGGTTAAATGACTTATGGGCCAAGGAACAGTTGATTTGATTTAGGCTTTGCACTCTACTGAGTGCCTTCTAGTTATTTTCTATTATTGTTTTGTGATCATCAAAATGTCAAAGTCATGGTAACTAACGTGTGCCATTAGTATGTGACTTCACATCAGGCAAATAGAAGACCTTTTTAATTTGGCTAGACTTGTGTTTCGACACAAATCCACACATGGTCGGTAGTTATTTTGGCTCTGGACGGGGAATGTGTTGCGTCCCCCGTGGGCCCCGTCTCACGTGGTCTGGTACCGTCTGCCCCTCCTCTAGTGTCATCCGGAAGTCCCTGAACAGAAGAAGTGTGAAGATCCTAACGAGCTCTTCCGATAAACGGTACATGCATTCATGTGAATTCCCTAAAAGACTAATCTACTGATGCACCGAGTTAAAATGAACACGCTGGAATATCGACATGGGATGAAAACGGTTTACACAGGCTATTTATTAGAGTTCTGAATGTTGACCCACTTAAGCAAAATTTTCTGTTCCATTCTGAACACAAATTCTGTGATTCTTCAAATGGGGAAAAAGCTAAATATTCGTTTATTTTTTGATTTTTTTTTTTAGGACTCATAATGTGCTTACAATATTTTCCAATTTTGTAGTTCCAGCAGGGGTGGCTCCTATACCGACCTGGCGGATAACCCCAGGGGGGTGTCTCCGTCGGGCTCCATGCCCTCCTGCCTGCCCTTCCCCTGGTTCGGGGAGCGGGGGCGGGAGAAGGGAGGCTCAGGGGAGGGTGAGGAGGTGGAGGAGAAGCAGAAGCAGGAGGACGAGATCCGGGAGAGGCTCCGCTCAGTGTCCAGCAGTAGCCTCCCCTACCTGACCACCACCGGGAGAAGAGATCAGGTGAGGAGAGAGAGAGAGCCAGCCAGTGTGGGGATTCAACCATGAGTCACTGGTTGCTGGTGAAATCTTCTGAAAAACATTCTGATCTGGAAATTGCACGATTTATAAGGTGTAAAAAAACAAAAAGCTGGTACGTGTGTGTTCTAGAGCGTAGGGTCAACAGTAGGCACCGCCAGCTTGGCTGACCTTGTGTCCGATCGCTCCTTCTCTGGGCACTCTCACAATATCACCTTTTCCTCCACTGAGGTGAGTCTGTCTCACCCCTCTCACCTTATCCTCACTTTCCCCCTGTAGACCACAGCTTTCCACCACCTCTTCTTTCTGTCTTCTGTCTTTTTGTTACCTTGCACTCACTCTTTCGCTCGAGGGGAAACGCGATTATTCTAATGTTCTATTCTTATGACTGCAGACTCTGGACGATGACCTGGTTCCGGTGCACAATAACAACCAATGGCAGAGCCGCCCGCTGTTGGAGTGGACCAACCAGCAGGTGTGTCTGTGGTTGACTGGCATGAACATGGACCAATACGCTGCAGAGTTCACCGCCAGGGGGGTGGAGGGAGAACAGCTGCTTGGCCTCGATAGCGACAAGCTCAAGGTGTGAGACATTTGTTATTCACTAAATACAATTATTATTTTTACTTATTTCATATTTTCAAGTATCTGTAAATCAGTCATTTTCAACAGTTGTTAAGAGTCTGAAACACATATTGAATACACTTTTATTTGTTTTAACTAAATGTATATTTTTATTCTTTGTACCTGTCCCCGGTCTTGTTTTAATTTTTTTTTATCCAATGGCGGCTCAGGCTCTGGGCGTGTGCAGTCAAAGCGACCGCACGGTGCTGAAGAAGAAGCTGAAGGAGATGAGGAAGAGCGAGGAGAAGAGCCAGAAGGAGAGGCTGAGGGGGGAGAAGGAGAAGGAGAACAAGCCCGTGGAGAAGGACAAGGAGAAGCCACGGCGCAGCACCACCACCAGCACCACCACCAGCACCACAGCAGCAGCAGCAAAAGTGTCAGAACAGAGTCTCTGTTGTGAGAGGCACTGGGCTGGTTGTGGTTGTGAGTACAGCTCGGCACAAAGCAGAGCCGATGGTTGAACCGCCAGAGAGGGTAATATTCCCCGCACCAGCCAGCAGTTTGATGGTGTGTCTCCATTAACACACTGGTCCCATTGTAGATTGTGTTGTCTCGGCTGCGATTGTATGCTCTTTTTTTTTATAATTATAATTTTTTTTGTCTTTAATTGAGCTTCGACCAAAGCTAATGTTTGACTCTCTGCACTTAATCCGTCAGTCCAAAAATAATAATATAATTGTGTATGTACAGCTCTTGTGATTGCTTTTTATACGTTTCGCTTAAATAATGTATCTTTAGACCTCGCCTCACTTGATTGTCTGTGCACACGTTCATTACGGTGAATGTATTTTTATCTGTGAATAAAATTGTTTTTTAACTACCACTTTTGTGCCATTTAAAAGTTTTAGCAGAGAAAAGCCACAAAGAAAAATGTTTCCATTATTACATATTTCAGAGTCAAACACATTATTGTAGCAGGACAAAACATTATTATTATTCATCAGTTATTGACTAAATCGAAGTGATAAAACATGCTCACGAGCTGTGGGTTATAGGAGGGGCAGATGCATGTTGTAGCATCATTATGCCAAAGATGGCGCCAGAGAGCTTTCATCCAACGTCATCATCCGTGTCAGTGATGTCAGTGAACGAGGGAACAGGTCAATAAGCAGAAGGTAGGGTCTCTGCATTTAGCTCAAAGATGCCTTCAGGTAGACTGGGTACATAATGTAGATATATATATATATATATATATATATATATATATAGATATAGATATAGAGATATATCTATAGATATAGATATAGATATATATATATATAGATATATATCTATAGATATATATCTATAGATATAGATATATATTTTGAATATGAACGGTATGATTAAGTAATAAAAGGAGTAGCCTACATGTTGGTATCTTTAAAAACCAATTTATTAAAAAAAGAAAAGAAAACTAAGGAAATATAAATGTTATTTACACTGATTGCATGCATTCCAGTTCAGAAACTATTTGTAACTCCCGTTTATGTTTTGAGCAGACATTTACAAGGATTGTGCCAACAGTAATGCAAATATGTCTCCATAATACAAACTAAATGGGGGAAGACATTGGACAGAGAATGTCCGGGGGATTGTATCTAAAGCAACAACTTGCAAACTAGTGCATTTGAGTAATGGACATTCATGGCTCTTCGATTTCTCGTCGATTTGTCATTTGGAAAGAGTACTACTTTATTCTAAAGGGGGGGGGGGGGGGCTTTGGAATGTGTAACAGCAAATACTGTTCATGGGAGAATAAATACTACAAAATCTTTAGAAACATTCAGATACAATATACACCTTGAACCCCCACAAACGCCAATAGTCAACACAATGTATTTCATGTACAAAACAAGCCCCCCCCCCCCAGGTTGTGACAGACAGACAGACAGACAGTAGCAGAGCAGACCAGACCTATGTTATTTTTATCATTCCAGTGATTGATATCGGTGACCTCATTCAAGATCGGCCTCCAAAAGAAAAGTAAGTAAAAAAAATAAAAATTGTAAAAAAATGTTTTTCTTTCGAGATTTGCACGGCCATACGTGTAGAGGCAGGACGAATCCCCCCGGGGGGGAGGGGTAGAAAATAACAAAAACTAAGCAAGCTACAACAAGCTCGCCCGCCCGTGGCTCTCCGATAGTGGTTAAGAGTAATGCTGGTTGGGTTTCCAGCCGGTGATCCATGGCTTCTTCTCCAGGTCGTCCCAGTTGTCCCGCTCGGCGCCATCGTCCCTCTCCTCCCGCTTGATGCGCACAGCGTTGTAACGGGGAACGCCGTCTTCAAATTTGGTCCGTTTGAAAAAGCCACACTGGCGGAGACGGATACAGTAGAACAATCGTTATACATATATATATATATAGATACGTTATTTTGTATACAAAAGATAGGAAAGATACGGTAATGAGGCAGAGGAAGATAGAAGCGCCACTAATAATGTTAAAAAAAAGAAAAGAAAAAAACATCGGCCTCCTTCCGATCTGTGATCCGAGTCACATGTCGGAGAGGAGTTGCGGGAGCTGCAGGAAAGGTCCGGAACAAGAGAGGAGTGGATGGAGCCAGTCAGAAAGCCATAGCATCAAATTCCCCCTCAAACAGCCCGAAAAAAGAGGAATGTGAACTTTAGCCGCGGTGGCCACGGTGACCGGAGGAAGCAGGCGCCAGAATGCAGCGGCAAGGAAACCACCGACACCTCACCCCTCCCAGTCACATGATAGCGACCGCCGCCTCCCAATGGTCATGCATTAACTCTGCCCACTCCCCCCCCCCCCCTTCCGGAACCATGTCGCGACCCACACAGCACAGTGTGGAGAAGGGAATAGAGAAGAGGTGTCTATGGTTGTAAACAAGAGTTTGCCACAGCAATGTATCCCCAGCTCTTTAAACTACAACGTGTTACGACGTGGTGTTTAGTGGCTTGTTGTGGTGTTTAGTGGCTTGTTGTGGTGTTTAGTGGCTTGTTGTGGTGTTTAGCGGCGTGAGAGCCGCCGCCAGCTGAAAGCAATGCCGCCGACCAACGCAAGAGAGAGGGTGAAAAAGCAATGTGAATTGCGCCTAAGAAGGCTGAGGCTAGGTCTCTGTGCTCCAAAACCACCACCACCACCACCACCACCACCTCCACCACCTCCACCTCCACCCCCACCACCACCACCACCACCTCCACCACCACCGCCGCACACCAGACGTTTTGTCGTTTTGTTTACCCTCTCTCCCTCTCTCGCTTATCGCTCTTTTCTTCTCCTTCTACACGTCTCCCGTCAGTTTCTCTGTCTCTGGGCTGTCGTCTTTCCGAAAGAAACCACACTGAGGAGAGGGAAATGGTTAGAACACGTCACTTTGAGGTGTGTGTGTGTGTGTATGTGTGTTTGTCTGTGTGTGTGTGTGTGTGTGTGTGTTAAAAAAAGAAAATACAATTAAATACAATTAAATACAATTAAAGCTACACATCACTGACATTATTGGGGTGGCAACCAAACAGATTGGACCAAAAGTGGTTCAAGGCACTCCTGCCCTGGCCCCTTTAAGGACTTAACAACACTGCAGTTAGCAGTGCGCACACAACTGCTATGACTAACAATATACTCTTAATGTAACGATAAGCAGGAAATGGGCCTTATTCACCTAGCAGCCATCTTGGTTCAAAGGACCCCATTTAGTTCCCCCCACCCAGCTAGCTTTTTCGTACCAAGATGGCCGCTAGGTGAGTCAGGCCCATAGGGACGCTTACAACGTTATTGAGATCAGAACACATGTGTCGATGTAGTACATTTCAAAGTCAGGTCAGGTGACATAGATAGGTATACAGTATATTGTTCTAGATATTGTTGCATATTGTTTGCCAACTTATTGTACTTTTTCCCTTACACTTTTACCTGAATTGTTGTACTTCTACCTGAGCACTGGTTCAGTTATTGGAGACTTGTTAGAAATGAAATTCACTTTTGACTTCTGGTGACGAGTTGTTCTCTTGATGTAATGTAATGTGACATCAGATCACATGGGATGGAGAGGAGGAGGAGCAAGGTGTTCCCCCTCCTCTGGGCATCAGGCCTTACCTTCCACAGGAGGAAGATGAGGAGAGCCAGAAGCAGCAGGCCCAGCAGGATGGCCACCAGGATGATCCACCAGGATGGGCCTGCTCCGTACTTGGATAAGTGCTTCTCCGGAAACACCGTCACCTTCATCTGCAGCGGCGGGGGGGGGAAATGTTAAAAACTCATAAAATGGCAGCTCCCCGCATAAAAAGGGAGACTGGTGGATTAAGGAAAGAATGAAAAATGGCTGAGAAAATAAACCATGTTATATCTTTATATACAAGGCAATGTCAACCCCGCAGGTACACGGGAGTCTAGTTAGCGTCCCTCTAAGTAGATTGTCTCAGTAGATTGTTAGTGAGATATTGTTCTATTGTTTGCCAAGTTATTGTACTTTAACCTGAATTATTCTTTTACCTGAGCACTCGGGCTCAGTTCTTGGAGACTTGTTGGGAATGAAATGCACTTTTGACTTCTGGTGACGAGTTGTTCTCTAGCCTACCTTTGTTGAACGCACTATTGTAAGTCGCTTTGGAAAAGAGAGTGTCTGCTAAATGACTGTAATGTAATGTAGTTTTGCTCTGCTGTTAAAAGGTAATGGAACATGCAGAAAAATATAAGTATTCTATCCTGCGCTTTTAATTTGAAAGTTCACCATAATAACGTAACGTGTTGCATTGTCGATTACCTGTATCTCAGAGTTCTTTATGACCGTGTTTTGCGCAGCGACATCCACCACTAGCAAAACCTTCACCATGATCTCCAGGTAGTTCAAATCGGAGAACTCCTGCACAGGTGGTAAAGGGAATACCTTCAGTGAAACACTGTTTATTGAAATGTTTGACACTAGGGTGAAGAGAAATCAGCAATACAATTCAATATAATTAGGTTTATACCGACATATTCGCCACGTAAGGCGGTATAAAATACAGTATGAACGGCAAACAAGACAAATAAATGAGTGTATACAGTGAATATAGTATTATTAGTAACAATGCTACTCTAGGTGTTTTTTTTCTGTTTCTGAGTCCACACCTCGATCAACGTGCTGTTCCACAGACGAGCGTGAATCATGATGTCTGCGTTACTGTCGAGCCCCTGTAGGGGGCAGTGAAGCTCCACACACTTCGCCCCGCTGTCACACGCCTGGAAAAACACACAAGGACGAAGGAAGGAATAAAAAAAACAGAAAACATAACTTGCATTAAAAAAAAAACACATAACACCCGAAATGGTCACATACAAAAAGAAATAGAACAGAGTACAATTGAATGGCACGTATAGTTGATACTCATTGAATGCTGCATTACCAAAGTGTCGTGTTTCCTCTTGTCTAATAGCCGAGCGATGGAACCTTCCGGTCCGCTTTGGTCGCCGATGGCTCGTCGCTTCCGGTTGCTAGTGGGCTCCTGCAGTCATACGGCAAAACAATGGAGATAGATATATATATATATAGATATATATATAGATATATATATATATATATATTCAAGCAGCGTATAGTCAAAATGAAACACAATATCTGGAAGTGGCCTGGATTGTCCAGGCCACTTCGTCTAATGACGAAGATATTTTTGAAGATGGAATTTGAAAATGTGTTTTTCAACTAACTGACTTTAGCATGTACAAATGACACTAGTTATTCAAAGGAAAAAAAAGGAAACTATTTTAAAAGGAGAAAAATGAAACACAATGGCGCAGAGTGCGCTCATGCCCGTGTTAGCCGCGACCTCTCTCTCTCTCTCTCTCTCTCTCTCTCTCTGACCTTTTTGATGGAGAGAGGGTTGATCTCTTTTCCAGGGGAGCAGTTGATCTTGTCCACCCCTGTTGAGCTGATGTCCATTAGGTACAGCAGCCACTTCTCGTTCTTGGTCTCCTTGGGCCAGCTGATTTTCAGGGAGGCGGTTTCCAATTTGGACAGGGGTTTTCCCAGGTTGATGATCTGTCCAAAAAAAAGTATCATTTATTAACAACACATCAGGAACATCACGCATTTTGTCCGGTATTGTGTCATCCAGTGGACTTTTACAGACTCTAGGGCTGTTGTACCAACTGTTGTTCTCTGGTCATGTAGCACCAGTTCTCTAGGGCTGTTGTTCCAACTGTTGTTCTCTGGTCATGTAGCACCAGTTCTCTAGGGCTGTTGTTCCAACTGTTGTTCTCTGGTCATGTAGCACCAGTTCTCTAGGGCTGTTGTTCCAACTGTTGTTCTCTGGTCATGTAGCACCAGTTCTCTAGGGCTGTTGTTCCAACTGTTGTTCTCTGGTCATGTAGCACCAGTTCTCTAGGGCTGTTGTTCCAACTGTTGTTCTCTGGTCATGTAGCACCAGTTCTCTAGGGCTGTTGTTCCAACTGTTGTTCTCTGGTCATGTAGCACCAGTTCTCTAGGGCTGTTGTTCCAACTGTTGTTCTCTGGTCATGTAGCACCAGTTCTCAAGGGCTGTTGTTCCAACTGTTGTTCTCTGGTCATGTAGCACCAGTTCTCTAGGGCTGTTGTTCCAACGGTTGTTCTCTGGTCATGTAGTATCAGCTCTCTTGGGCTGTTCTTCCAACGGTTGCTCTCTGGTCATATAGCACCAGTTCTCTATTTGTTTAGCTTTTCTACTGCATAGACCACTCTGTTTTATGAAAGCCTTACATTTTAGCGGGTAAATACTTTTATATTTAAAATGTCACTACATTTCTATTATTACATTCCACCCTGCACTCACCCTCAGATTGTAGTTGATGAGACTGCCAATGTCGCTCTCTGTCTTCATGGCACTCTCTCCCTTCGCCACCCCTGTGAAAAACACCTGGGAGGGCTGGGCCTGCCTGGAGACACCAAGAAAAACACACACACTTTATATATAGACAGTGTGTGTGTGTGTGTGTGTGTATGTGTGTGTTTCTGCATGTAGATGTGTGCTATACTGAGCGATACTGTATGTACTATACGTATGTATGTATGTGTGTGTGTGTGTGTGTATGTGTGTCTGTGGTGTGTGTGTGGGGGTACATGTATGTGTATGTTTGACCTACCCTGATAAAGACAGCAGTAGCTCAAACTCCACTCGAGCCTTTGCTTTGATATGCTCCATTTCCGTCTGATTGCTCGTCCTAGAGGAACACACACACACACACACACACACACACACACACACACACACACACACACATTAGACGTCACACTCATTGTCTACCCAGGCCCATTTGAGGACATTAGGGGGTAAAGGTCACACAGATTGGACAATAAAGACTCCGATAATGACTTTTAGCCCAGCGGTTCTCAACATTCATTTTTTGGACCCCGTTTTTATTTCAGAAAACCGTAACTTCTACGAGTTTGTGCAGATCTGCTTAGCCACACATTGTTTTAAAGCTATCAACATGTGCCAGTGAAGTAGTTTAGAGAAGCAGAGAGTCTGCATGTATTTCAGGGGCCTTAACCCTTGCCTTTTGTTTTTCATTCCAAAAATGGACCATTGAATATCATTGAATATCCACAGCTTATAAGGTGAAGTGATCTCCCATGACCTCATCTGCAGATCAGGCCCTGCCCCCCAGGTTGGAAAACACTGCTTCATGGAGTAAGCAGCCCGATGCACAACATATCAGTCCTAATCCAACACATTTCAAATACTATTTATAACAATGTACTCTAAAATAATATAAAATATACTAAGATATTCTATCAGGGTGCAAAATGTCATTTTTTTTGGTCTGCCACCCAGATGGCAAGTGAATGTTCACATTCGACCAGTCACACAATAGATAACCAGCAAATCTAGTAGCCACTTGCATATTTGACCAAGCATTTGGCTGGTGGCTGGTGGTCATGCTGTGCCCTGGGTACAGTCCCGGTGTGATAAGCAGGTGATAGGAGCGGAAGGGTCGATGCTGAAGGTCCTAGGTCAGAACAGGGGGACTCACGTTTGGAGCTGTAAATCGATCTCCAGCTCGGTGGTGTTCAGAGAAATGCGTGCCGTGTTCATAATAATGTAGAAGGTCACCTGCAAGCGTGCACACACACACACACATAAAAACACACCCGTTTAAACACACATACACACACATATAAACACACACGTATAAACACGCACGCACACACACGTTCACACACACATACGCGGGCACACACACACACACACATACACGCACACACATAAACACACTAAACACACACACCCACACACATACGCAGGCACACACAAAACTTATGAATAACCACACATACCTTAGTAGTATCAATAATCAAAAAATACCTTAGTAGTATCAATAATCTACACCGTAAGAACATACATTATCGTGTATGTATTGACATATTTTCAGATTTCCATTATTTGTATTCGTCGTGTTTATTATTTGTTCTTGCTTGTAAGTGCACTTGTGTGTGACATGGAAAATTCTGGTCTGGGATTGATAAAAAAAGGTAGGCCTAGTATTATATTCAGTGACCCCAGTTGGTCCAGAGGTGCTTTCTCTGTTCTCACCTTAGAGTCTTGTTTGAAGGGGTTCCCCAGCTCACATTCTACCAGCGATCCGTTCTTATTGGCTGTGCAGCTCGCCTGCTGGACCTAATCGGAGCACAGATGAGAAGCCCACTCTCTCGTTGTGTTTGTGTATGCCTGTGTGTGTATGTGTGTGTTTGCCAATGTGTGTGATGAGTTTATATATGTGTGTAGCTAGATGTGTGTGTATGTGTGTGTGTGTGTGTGTGTGTATCTGTATGTGCGTTTATGATTGTGATTGTGTGTGTGTGTGTGTGTGGGCGCGCGCGTGTGTTAATGCCTGCTTGTGTTAATGCATGCCTGTGTGTGCATGTGTAAATGCATTTGTGTGTGTGTGTGTGTGTGTGTGTGTGTGGTGTGTGTGTGTGTGTGTGTGTGTGTGTCTGCGTGAGACTTACGGCGCCTTTCACGTTGCGGGAGGCCGAGAAAGAGAGAGTGTTAGGAAGGTTGATTTGGACCCTTGCTTCGTAGGCGTCTTCTCCCTTGATGTTGGTCACCGTGACCTCCAGGGCGACCTCCTTCTGGTTGCTCAGGGACACCACCGGCACTCCATCGCCCTTACTGCGGACACACCCCCCAGAGACTTTTAATTTGTAAAAATGGTTTAAATAAAACAACAGAATAAAAGCAGCGACGTTTACGCCGGCATGGCAACCAGTGGGTTTTTGTTTTTTTAATCGAGTGAAAGGCTATTCTAAAAAGATGTGTTTTTAGGCCTTTTTTTTTAAAACATCCACAGTCTGTGGTGTCCTCAGCTGGTTTGGGAGGGCGTTCCACAGTCTCGGAGCAGCGGAGCAGAAGGCTCGGTCTCCCATGGTTTTCAGTTTGGTCCTGGGGGGAAGGAGGAGGTTTGCCTTTTCAGAGCGTAGGCTCCTCCTGGAGGTTTCTAGGTGGAGAAGTTCTTTGATGTATGAGGGAGCATTTCCATGAATGCACTGATAGGTGAAGAGGGTGATTTTGTAGTCAATCCTGAGTGAGACCTGAGTGAGAATCCTGAGTGAGACCGGAGCAATGGAATGCTTACTCTACCCATTCGCTCCCGGTGATATTTGTGTGGGGGCAGTAGCTCAGTGGATAAGGACTTGGCTGCAAGGTCGCAAGGTCGCCGGTTCAAGACCCGGAAACACCAGGTTACTGCCTAAGTGCCCTTGAGCAAGGCACTCCCTACACTGCTCCCCGGGCGCTGTCCTAATGGCTGCCCACTGCTCCTAACACTAGGATGGGTCAAATGCAGAGAAGTGGGCGGCAGTATAGCTCAGGAGGTAGAGTCGCCTCACAACCGGAAGGTTGCTGGTTCAATCCCCAGCTCCTCCTGGCAAAAACTGTCAAGGTGTCCTTGAGCAAGACACCCTAATCCTAACTGCTCCCTGGGCGCTGTATAAATAGCTGCCCACTGCTCCTAATACTAGGATGGGTTAAATGCAGAGAACACATTTCACTGTATGTTTACATGTATGTGACCAATCACCCTCAGTTTTGATGTCACAGGAGGTCATTTTGTAAAACATGTCACACATTGCATTATTAAGATCATCGGTTCCGGAGTTGACACATTCCTCACATTTTGGGGACATTCGGCCACCGCACATCAATCAGAATCACGTTAAATCAAAAATAAATGCAAAGCCCAGAGTAGGGCTCGACGTATAACACGTAGAATTGAACCTTGTTGCGGCAAATCTTTTAAATGGCACTGTTTGTAATGTATGCATCAAAGTGAATATTTGCACGTGCACGTGCGTGTGTGTGTGTGTGTGTGTGTGTGTGTGTGTGTAGTGTGTGTGTGTCTTACACCAATAGTGGGAGGAAGACATCTTTGTTGGGTTCCTTGCTGCAGTAGCGATGCTTCACCACCAGGTTACTCTGACACACGTTGTCCTTCCCGCACCCGACCTTCAGGAAGCTCACCTACACGTGCGCACACGCACACACACACAAACATATATACATACACACACACATATACATGCACACACATACATATATGTGTGGACACATCAACACAGACACATATATATGTGCGCACATATATATGTGCACACACACACACACACACACACACACACACACACACACACACACACACACACACACACATAAATAATAAGCTAAAACTGATGAAAAGGCAGAGGCAGGCTCTGGCATCAACACCACCACCTATTCCAACCATATGAAACGCTGCATGTGAAGCAGCAGCAGCTGCAGCAGTGGGCCCCAGCCCCACACACCTCTGACTGGATGACGGTGGGTTTATTGGCGTCCAGGACGGGCTGCAGCTCGGCCACTGAGGCCTGCCTTCGTTTGCGCTTGCCCTCCATGATCTTCGCGGACACGTCGATGGAGATGCCTTGTAGCTTGTCCCGAATGTTTTCCTGTAATTACAAGCATTGAAAATGTTTGATTCTACACACACACACATCTGCCACGCATCAAGATCGTAATGCCACACACAATCACACACAAACACACACACACACACAGTGGGGGCATGGCCAGGAGGAGTGTTAGTGTACCAGCATGGTGAGCGTATAATCCAAGCATTTTTTCTCATTCTGCTTCGTGAGCCTCATGGTTCCCGATGCCTTGTAGTTGTTTTTGTCCGTGGCGGACGGCCCTTCGATGACTACCCTGGAGGGGAGGCCGTTCATCTTACGCTTAGCCTCCACATCCAGAGAGTATTCCACCTCTGACGGGTTCAGGGAACGGGGCGAGCGGGAGAGGGGACGGGCCGGGGGGGGCAGAGAGGGGGACAGGTGGAGAGATTGAGAGAAAAGCATGCGAAAAGTTTAAAACATTTTCATTTTAATGAAATTAATGTATTGCTTTTTTTTTATGTCAAAGGGCCCCTGTTTTGTGTGATTAGCCATTACACGCCTACCCAGTGGACTGTACCAACTGGTAGGCTTCTATCTATCCACTGTGCATCTGGGTGGAACTCACACATGTGACGTCACTGCGTCAATGGAATGACAATTTGAGTCACGTGACAATTTTTGTTTGCAATGGTTAATAACACTCACACCTGGTGGTATGACCGGGGGCCCTTTGAGTGTTTCATACATTTGTTATATTTTGTCTGTACATTACTGTATGCCTGCAGATACAATTGGGTCAGGGAAATAATATTCAAGGTGATTGATAGTTCGCACGTCATAAACGGCAACCTACCCAGTCCAGGGTTGTAGCTCGCCGCGCTGGCACTGTAGCTGAAGCAGGCGTGTACTTTTAAACTGTGTCAACACATAGGGGTGAGGTTAGGGATACAAAAGCCACGCGTTACAAATGTCAAACATGTCATTTTAAGTCCTACTCATACTTAGAAGATGCGATCAATAAAAAACTAAAGGAAGAACTAGAGGGCACTCTAGTAGCGCACGTACTTTACACCTCCGCCACACCGAAAATTCCCCTAGATCTAATCAACTGTCCCATGGCCCATAAGTAAGCTATCCACCAAGTTTGTCCAATTTCGTACATAACATTTTGAGTTAACATACTAACAGACAAACAAATAAGGAAACAGACAAACAGGGGCGAAAACATAACCTCCTTCCATCTTCATATATATATGTATATATATTTATCTTTGATGGTGGAGGTAATAATTTAATATTGAATATTTTCTGTATAGAATGCACCTTCACCGTGAAGGACATTGTGACAGTTTGACTACGTTCAACAGGCTGTAGAAGTGGAACTAGACCCACCAGACAGTTTCACCACAGTTCTTATTGGTGAGGTCCAGCTGCTTTGGTGTTATGGTGATTTCCTTCTTGATTTCAACAACTGGGCGGGCTCTGGAACCAGAGAGAGTCAATCAGCACCTCTCCACACCACACAACACATATATATATATATAAGTCGCTTAGGCTATTTTCATATGCTAGTTTGTTAGTTTGTTTGTAGTCTGTACTAGACCCCTGTCTAGTACAGGGGTCTTTTTCAGTCGTTTTCAGCTCAAGGACCCCTTGGACGGGTGACAAACAGAACAGGGACCCCCAGATGTAATTCATTTAAAAAATGTCTCACATTTTAAGCCTGGCCTATAATAACTATTATATTTACATTACATTATATTACAGTCATTTAGCAGACGCTTTTATCCCAAGCGACCTACAATAGTGTGTTTCAACAAAGGTCACCAGAAGTCACAAAGTGCATTTCATTCCTAACAAGTCTCCAAGAACTGAACCAGTGCTCAGGTAAGAGTACAATACGTTTAGGTTAAAGTACAATAAGGTAAAAGTACAATAAGTTGGAAAACAATATAGAACAATATCTACCTAACAATCTACTTAGACAATCTTTACAATATTTACTTTATTCCCCTTATATTCCACCTTATTAACCTATCTATATACTGGGGTATCAGCCTCTTCTATGTGTTTATGATGGATAAGGCCCATAAAAATAACCATAATTATTATTGGTTCTTTTTATGGGCCTTTGTGGCCTCGGCCCGAGGTGAAGGGAGTAGTCGTCAGATCTCCATCTTGAGGCCTCATTAGAAATGTATCCATTCCGCTTCACTTATTATCAAACTAGTGACTAGAAACTAGTTTTACACCGTTTTCACACTGGGCTAAAATACGGTATTCGCGGCAATATATATATTTTGTTTTCGCTTTTGCTTTCACACTGGCAAGCAGTGGTGGGCTGTCAGGGCCAGAAAGGCCTTCTCTGCTGGCCTAAACATCATCAGAAAATAAATTTAATTTTGATATATTTTTTCCACAAATATGTATTAAATTATTCCCCATTGTCTATTATCTTCATTTCATACCTCTTGGTTACGCTGCTTCCAGCCTCAGATCGAGATTTGGAGGGCTGGCCTTTATGTTAGAGCTTGTATCCAATCATATTTCAGCCATAATGTGTTGCCAGGGTCCAAGAAATCTAGTATGGCGCCTTACGAGACGGCTGCCGTGTTGCGAGCTCCCGCACGACGAGGCAGTTTTTTGTTATTTGTTCTTTTTATCGCGACTATCTTTGTACAGAAAGTTAGCAGCACGTTCATTTATGACTTTTGCACACTTCTGGAGATCAGATCGACAGTCGCTCGCCGCCTACCAGAGTTTTTTCATTCTTTCGACTCGGACGTCCCGCCCGAAGTCACAGCTGGATTATCGCCCCCACTACCCACCATTCTACTGGCTAATGTACAGTCTCTGGACAATAAGTTAAGCGAGCTACAGGCTCGTATTCAATTCCACCGGGAAACTAAGGACAACTGCATCATCTGCCTTACAAAGACATGGATGTCGGAGGGGGTTACCGCCGCAGCTATCGAGCCGACGGGATTTTCCGTCTACTGGGCAGACAGAACAAAGGCTCTCTCTAGTAAAGATCACGGAGGGGGGTATGTCTCATGATAAACAGATCTTGGTGCAACCAAAGTCATGTACATCCCCTCAAGTCTTTCTGTTCCCCGGACCTGGAGTACCTGACGCTTATGTGCCGTCCATTCTGGCTACCTCGGGAGTTTACAGCGGTAACCGTGACCGCTGTTTACATTCCCCCACAAGCCAACACGGACACAGCACTGAAGGAACTGTACGGGGCTATCAGCGAACAGGAGTCGGCACACCCCGAGGCTGCTCTCATCGTGGCGGGGGACTTCAACAAGGCGGGAGAACCGGAAGAAGGTTCTCCCGAAGTTCTACCAACACATAACGAGCAACACACGAGCAGATCCTCGACCACTGCTACACTCCCTTCCGTGATGGCTACAAGGCCCTCCTCTGCCCACCGTTCGGCAAATCAGACCACCGCTCTATCCAGCTACTCCCCGCCTATAGGCAGAGACTGAAGCAGCAACCGATCGCTGTGAGGGAGGTCCAATGCTGGTCCGACCGAATATGACTCTGTTGTACTTGACTATGTTAAGGTAATGGCAACGCCCGGTTCTACTGCGTTTCTGTCTAAATGTATAGTTTCTAGAGCCATGGCGTCATAATGATGGTATTAAGAGGTGGAATAATTCAGGTAGGACTGTGTAGGACTTCACTGAAGGCCTAGGTGTGAAATGCAGACATGGGTGGTTCCCACTCAGGACCCTTTCGAGGCCGGGAGCCCACCGCTCACTCCTCAGGGACACTCACACACAGCATATATCACATATGTCGCACCAGCGTCGGCCAACCCACCTGAAGACGAACACAGAGTCGGACAGGGAGCCGACGGCCAGGTCAGGGTAGTTGTTCTTGTCCAGGTCCATGTTTCCTGCCAAAGAGTAGCCGAACAGCTTGGCCTTCAACGGCATGCCCTCCAACACCTGAGACCCAAACAATGACATACTATTAACAAAGGAGGGGTGGGGGGGGGTCAACTCAGATGTACTTTATTAATCCAGGAAATTAAAATAATAATATTAACAAAGTATTATATATATAATATATATATATAATTATATATTATTAGGAAAAATGAATGGTGTATGCATGAATTAATTGATTTATTGATTTGTTATTAATAATTATGATTATGAGTATGACGAAGGGTGACCTGTGAAGGCTTCTTGGAGCCGATGCCCTGGTCTGAACCGTGGAAGATGTAGACCCTCCCTGTCCCCTCCTCGTCGTAGGGAGCCCCCACCGCAAAATCTGACACGCAAGACACACGTAGGATAATGGTAATGAGCCTATTGGTAACCATAACGACAGTGGTTTACTGCTATCTGGAGGGGAGAAGCAGGAGAGAGGGGGGGGAGTGGCTCCAGTGCCAGGACCCAATTAGAAGACAGGTGAGTTAGTGGCAGGTGTTGTCAATAACTAATCACTTGTCTTCCCTTCAAAAATATGGCGGTAATGGCAGCAAAGGAACATACAAAAACAGAACTTCGAAAAAAAAGTGGCCTGTGCCAGAAGTTATAATTTAGCAATTGTTTTGAACAAAGATTTTATAGAGCTCCTCTACCATCTACCACCCGCCCCACCGCCTCCGACGCTGGTTACCGTGGTAAAGGTCCTGATTGATGTCGCCCAGGTTCTCCACGGCCAATCCAAACATGGAGTTCTGCGGCCCGTCGATCCGGATGGGCTTGACACTGTTCCAATCCCCGGCTTTGTTGATGTAGACGTAGGCCGCGCCGCCGATCACTCCGTCCTTCTCGAAGTACTGCGGAGCCCCCACCACGATGTCCTGCCAACTAAGCAGAGAGAACAGAGAAGAGACTCACTACACAAACTCATTCTAATAAAATACATTAACAAACCAAAAACATGTCAATATTTTTGATATACATAATAGGAGTAGAAGCAATGCCATTTAAAAAATGTAATATGAAGCTAGCAAAAGATCTGCTCCTGTTTTGCACAGAACACCTATAAATATACATGTATGTGTGTGTGTGTGTGTGTGTGTGTGTGTGTGTGTGTGTGTGTGTGCGTGCGTGTGCGTGCGTGTGTGTGTGTGCGTTTGTCCTATGATTCTATCCTCCCTCTGTATACCCGTCTTTATTGAGGTCCACCACGGCCAGGTCGTAGCCAAAGGAGGAGGCCAGTCCCTCCCCCCGGAGGATGAACTCCTTCAGCATGACCTTGCTGTCTTCGTGGCCTTTCTTCAGCAACACCACCGACCCGGTCTGGTGGGCCCGGGGCGCGCCCGCCACTACCGTCAGCGTCCCCTTCGTTACCAGCTGCATTCCAGAGTCCAGGGAGAAGCCTGGTGTGTGTGAGGGTTAGGGATGGAGGAGCGAGACACAGAGAGACATACATTGAGGCAGTGTGAGAGAGAACGAGAGAGAGAGAGAGAGAGAGAGAGAGAGAGAGAGAGAGAGAGAGAGAGAGAGAGAGAGAGAGAGAGAGAGAGAGAGAGAGAGAGAGAAGGGGTGTGTTTGTACCCAGGTAGCTGCTGTCAAGAACAGGAACCAAGGAAACGTCCATTTTGCTCTCGTCTCCGACCTCAAACGGACCGTCGTTGTAGAACCCCGCCAACAGGCGGCTTTCGTTTTTCTGTTCCAGACGCACCACACCTGGAGGGGAGAGGAGAGGAGAGAAGGAGAGAGAGAGGGGAGGAGAGAAGAGAAGAGGAGGAGAGGAGAAGAGAGAGAGGAGGAGAATAGGAGGAGAGAGGGGAGGAAAGTAGAGGAAAGAGGAGAGTAGGAGAGAGGAGAGAAGAGAGGGGAAGGAGAGGAGGGAGGAGAGGGCGGGAGAGAGGAGAGGGGGGGGAGAGAGAAGAAGAGAGGAGGAGACAGGGGGGAGGAGAGAAGATGGGAGAAGAGGAGAGAGGAGGGAGGGGAGGAGAGGAGAAGAGAGAGGGGGGAGATAAGAGGAGGAGAGAGGGGGGAGATAAGAGGAGGAGAGAGGGGGAGAAAAGGAGAGAGAGAGGAGAGAGAGAGGAGAGAGGAGGAGAGGAGCAATGGGAGGTGTGTTTGTGGGGACGGGGGGTGGGACAGTGGAGACAGAGTTGCATGTCATGAAAAGGACTCAAAGCCCATGAGATGATGATGACAAAAGATTCATGGTGTTTGACATGACGTCAAACATACGAGCCAAAATAAAATGAGTCCTCAGCCTCTGAATCCTAAATGAATGTGAAAAAAACTGCTCATACCTATTGAGCTGGACGACCTACTTTTCAGTCAAATTGGCTGCCAATGGCTGACCATTCATGTCTTTCTTCAGTTACCAACCACACACACACACACACACACACACACACACACACACTATATACCTATATATATATATATATATACCTCTCCAGTTGTATGCGCCAGGAGCCCCAAAGATCAGGTAGTGGTAGTCCTTGTCGAAGACGGCGGAGAGCCCCTGCTGGCAGGAGCCGAAGCGCTCGTGGCCGCGCTGGCGTCCCTCGCAGAAGCGCCAGTTGCCGTTCTCCTCTTCAGTGTGCGGGTTCAAGGTCAGGTCCTGGCCCAACACGTAGCAGCGGCCCGTGATGTCCCGGGACTCCAGGGCCGTGCCAACGTTGGCCCGCCGCTGGTAGCGGTGGGCGCAGGTCTGAGTAACAGCCGGGGGGTGGGGAGGGGGGAGACAGAGAGAGAGAGAAATGTCATTCTATGGCCCAGTTTCCCGGAAAAATTGTAAGCTATCCCGACTATTATCTCACATTTCTACCTTTTCTAGTACTTAGTTATTTTCCTTCTTTGGCAATGTAAATGTTTATTGGCCATGATGCCAATAAAGCTCTTTTGAATACAATTGAGAGGCTGTGGTGGAAGAGAGAAAGAAAGGGTTGGGGGGGAGAGAGAGAGAGAGAGAGGAGAGAGAGAGAGAGAGAGAGAGAGAGAGAGAGAGAGAGAGAGAGAGAGAGAGAGAGAGAGAGAGAGAGAGAGAGAGAGAGAGAGAGAGAGAGAGAGAGAGAGAGAGAGAGAGAGAGAGAGAGAGAGAGAGAGGGGAGACGGGGAGAGAGCAAAGATGGGAAAATTAGAGAGAGGGGAGAGAAAAAAGAAAGAGTCAGAGGAAAGTCAGGTTGATGTGTATTAATAGCAAGTAATTACTTACCAGAACCTTCCCTCCTGGTCCCTGGCTGTGCACAGTGACTCCCATCCACTGGTTCTCTTTGCTCTCCTCTTTGACATTCTCTTCATAATCAGAGAACACAAGATTATCAGAGGAACACACACACACACACACACACACACACACACACACACACACACACACACACCAGAGGTGGAGGTAGACCATTTCACCAGTCATACACATAAGTAATTGACATACCTCGGTAGGCTCTAAGCTAGGGGCACACAAAGACACAAATTGTAAGTATTTCTGGCGGTAATTGTATTTCTTACAATTTAACTACATAATAATTAAATAATGTCTATAAAAAGCATAAAAACCGAAAATTGTGTAAATATATATTGTATTCAACTTGAAAATAATCAATTCAGTTTTTTCTTTTTCATGCCGTACTACCAGTCACATATTCAAGCGAAATGGGCTTAGTGTAGAGGCCCTGCAGAGCCCTGGAATGCTATTACAAGATGAGTGTGTTCAGCTCAGTGTTGCTAAAACCGCTTATTATTACAAGAGGCCGTGCACAGGCCGTGCATAACGACATATCCACGCCTCCGAATCCACACACACACACACACACACACACACACACACACACACACACACACACACACACACACACACACACACACACACACACACACACACACACACACACACACACACACACACACACACACACACACACACACACACACAGTGTGATCAGCTCAGTGTTGCTAATACCGTCATCATCGAAGTTCACCCTCTCGCACGTTTTGGCGCTGGAAGCGAAGTCACAGTTGTACAGACCCCCGGTGACCTTGGACTGCTGGCCACTCAGGGCCTTGGCTTTGGGGGCCCCCACCAGCAGCCTGGAAGAAGCATAGGCATGAGTCAGGCGAAAACACACTCTTTCTTTCTTTATTTATTTCTCAACATTATAGTTTATATTTAAACTAGACTCTCTCTCTCTCTCTCTCTCTCTCTCTCTCTCTCTCTCTCTCTCTCTCTCTCTCTCTCTCTCTCTCTCTCTCTCTCTCTCTCTCTCTCTCTCTCTCTCTCTCCTCTCTCTCTCTCTCTCTCTCTCACACACTATACTCTCTCACACACAATATACACTCTTTCTCTCCCACTCACACACAATATACACTCTTTCTCCCCCCCCCCACACACACACCCACACACCCACACACACCCACACACACACACACACACACACACCCTGTCTTTGTGGGTCCGAGGACAGCGGCCATCGGGGCTGCTGCTGAAAGGGCAGGGCAGTTCCCATGGTTTTCCACGCAAAGTATCGGTGACACGATTTCCACGAGTGACAAAGACGCACTTGGTAATAATAAAGTGAAGCATTGTGGAGGGAGGGGGGGGGGGGGGGGGGGGGGTCAGGGGGGCACATGCTTTCCGTGCATCCATATGTTCATCTCACCCTATCTTGCCGTTTCCTCTCTATATCTGGCGTTGGCATCCGGTCTCCACGTTGAGACCATAAGGAACACATTGGCCTTATTTTTTATTAATATTATAAAAATGTTATTGGCCTCACTTACCTGTATATATATATATATATATATACACCTATTATTATGCTCATATCCCATTTAATACTTTGTAGACTGTCTTTTAACCTGTACATTTTAACTGTAAATGATATTACCATGCACTTTACTGCAACACTCTGGTTAGATGCTAGATTATTTTCGCTGTGCTGCACTTGTGCTGTGCAATGACAATCAATTTGAATCTAATCTAATCTTATGGCTTAAGACTTGTAGGACACGGTGTCTTTAGGTTTATGTTTAAATAAGTATATCGGGATACGATCGGATCAGCATATCAGGAAGGAATTCACCTCAGCTGAGGCATTAATAGGAAAATGATCAACAGGAAAGTCTAACGGATAGGCCGGGGTTAAAGGGGTTAGAACTCCACACGGTTTACCTGTAGGCACCCTGAACCGTCTGCTGAATCACAGAACATGTATGACTCAATAACATTAAAGTGTCTTTAATATGTATTGCAATTGAATATACACGGAAATGCATCGGATTCCTTGCCATCTCCACTAGTTCACTGTAACTGTAGTTCACTCTTCAGTGTCTTCTTGTACCTCCCCAATAATGTGTCCAGTTACATGTTACACTTCACTTATGTACTACGCTACCCAGTGTCTTACCATGCAACCAAAAAATAAATTGCACTTTGGCCAGCCAAGCCTGATAGGGAATAATAAGTAAACTCTTAGAAGAGAGACTGAGAGAGAGAGAGAGAGAGAGAGAGAGAGAGAGAGAGAGAGAGAGAGAGAGAGAGAGAGAGAGATACTTTTCTGATCCTCACTATGTTACATCTGTGTATCATGTGTGTTTATTTATTAGTCTGGGTTACTACTAGTGTCTTCTTGTTCAGCCAAGGTCATGTGCTAACTGGGCCAGTGCAGCGGTAGGTCTGAGCCCGTTTGTCTGAAGCTAAGTGCCCTGCTCCTTATCTAATCACTTACCACCAGCACAGGAAGCCCAGGCACACGGACCACAGACGACAGGAAGGACCCAGGGCCCAAACGGGGAGAAATAGCCGCAGAGAGCGAGAGAGGCAGAGACACACGGAGAGAGAGGAGGAGAAGGGAGCGAAGGAGAGAAAGTGAGAGAGGAGGAGGGGGTGGGTGGGGGGGGATGGATAGTGATAGATCAGACATGCATATGTGCAGACGCATATAATTGTGTGTACACACGGCCGCGGTTTCAGGGGCAAAGAGATCAACAGCATCCGACTTCATCAGAGGCGTCATCTCTCCATCATAACTTCTGCAACCCACCAACCCCTCTACTGGTTATAAGGTTATGGTGGTCAGCTGTCTGGGGCATTGAATTATGACCTCATCACTCAGGACTTAGAGTGAGATTCATTGCAATGTGCAATGATTTGTCAATGGCCCCCCCACCCAGAGGAAAGAGGGCCCTACGCACATCAGCTATATCGGTCTGGTTTCGAGAATGTATGGGTGATGTGGAGATGGGAAAACCTGCACATGCCACATACACACACAATGCATGTGAACCCCACACATAAAGGCCACTGAAAGCTGACTTTACAGGGGGGGCGGGGCGAGTTTTAGAGTGAGTGCTGAGTGTTTGTTTCCGTGGTACCACATGAACCCCCGGCTGCCTGCTTGGGCGCTGCCCGTTGCCTAGCGACACCCCAGGGACACTCCATCACCCGAACGGGAGACTGGCGTTCCTAGCGCCTGAGGTGCCCCCCCCCCACCACACCTCTCGTAGGCACCGTTGTCGGTAAACCGCGTGGACCCGTGTTGGGCCCACAGAGAAGGAGTGAAAAATGTGGGATGATGTTTGGTGCCCAGATGTGAACATGATTTATGATTTATTTTTTAATTTCTATCTCCTCTCAGCATTCCTCCGGCTCTCCCCTCCGTTCTCTCTTCACTATTTCTCCATCTCCCTCGCTATGATCTGCGCTAACCTGCAGCCCTAACCTGAACCAGGATAGCATGGGCTGGAAGCCAGGTGATAGAGGATGAGTAATAGTGTCTTTCTTTAGTTCCTTTTTATTTTCTTTCTTTCTTTCTTTCTTTCTTTCTTTCGTGCTGAACACAAACACACATTCCCAATCACTCTCTTAACACCATCGCAATGACACAGCAATCAATTATAGACTTCACAGACTCTAGACTCAAGTGAGATTTAGAGGTCTATTTTTCTGAAAACACAGCAATGACACACACTGAAACTCAAGTCAGCCTGTGCATCACAGCTTGTTTCAATCACTCTATGTCTAACAGTGAACGACAAGGACCTGAAGTGTCTCCCATCTCTCTCTCTCTCTCTCTCTCTCTCTCTCTCTCTCTCTCTCTCTCTCTCTCTCTCTCTCTCTCTCTCTCTCTCTCTCTCTCTCTCTCTCTCTCTCTCTCTCTCTCTCTCTCTCTCTCTCTCTCTCTCTCCTCTCTCTCTCTCTCTCTCTCTCTCTCTCTCTCTCTCTCTCTCTCTCTCTCTCTCTCTCTCTCTCTCTCTCTCTCTCTCTCTCTCTCTCTCTCTCTCTCTCTCTCTCTCTCTCTCTCTCCTTAACCTGGCCCTGCTTTTTCTACTTCCCTCTTGATTGTATTATACACAGACACAGACACAGTCCGAGCAATTATAACCAACCGTGGAATGTTCACAGAGTAGAGAATGGAACACACACACACACACACACACACACACACACACACACACACACGCTGGACTGGGCAAGGAGGAGTCTGACTCACGTATCACACCCAGCTTTAAGAGCAAGCAGAGAGCAGACACACACATGCCCAACATGTACCCTTTGTCCTACACACACTAGGCTTGCACACAACTACTCTGTATGTATCGCCGTGAACACTACAGCACTAAAATGATCATAACACATTGTCAATTGTTTAATTATTGTTAAACCCCCTGATCCCGATTGGTCAATAACAGTGTTTTTCAGTAACGGGACGCCTCTGCCTTTTAACAGTTATAAATCAATGAGCTGCAAATCCAAACAGGTCAAATTAACCACTATAGTTTAAGTGTGTGTGTGTGTGTGTGTGTGTGTGTGTGTGTGTGTGTGTGTGTGTGTGTGTGTGTGTGTGTGTGTGTGTGTGTGTGTGTGTGTGTGTGTGTGTGTGTGTGTGTGTGTGTGTGTGTGTGTGTGTGTGTGTGTGTGTGTGTGTGTGTGTGTGTGTGTGTGTAACAGTCAGTGTCCTGCACTGGGCTCGAACTGACGACCTCCGGCATTAGAGGGAGTGAGGTTTAACACTGCACAGCACCACCTGCTGGCGTCCGTTACGTGTGTGTGTGCTGGGGCTTATAGAAGCGTCTCTCGGTGTATTCATCTGTCAGTCATGGCGTTGATGTGAACTCCTGGAATGTCTCGAAAACCACACATAGCAACGATGACAGGGCCATGCGCCATGGGGCGTGTGCGTGTCTCTGTGCTCTGCCACTTTGGTGCATGTTCACACACACACACACACACACACACACACACACACACACACACACACACACACACACATATATACACACACTACCCTTTTCTTTCTTTCCAGCAGCACTGTGGGCACAACTACGAGCACAGAACGAGTGGGGGCAAATATTCCCTCTGGAGGCTGACCGACAAAATGAAAAGCTTCTAAAAGTTCAATGTTTGGTAGTGTTCGAACCCCAATGGCTGCAGTAGGCCTGTGTAGACCTCCATGAGCAGGCCTGTAACCCCTTAATGGGCTGTACAATTAACTCCGGGTCCCTTTGTTAAATGACTAGCAGTAAATACTAGTCAATAGTTAACATTGTGGTGCATTTCGCATGATATTTCAAACAACGTTGGCACCTTTTAGAAGAAGCGCATGTCTTTCAATTAAAGACTACACGCTTGTAACATAAATCATATGGCACAATAATAGATCCATAAACAATATGTATTCATCTATTTTTTTTGGTTTATACATAGACTGAACACAACACGTTGTAGATGTGTGTTCAATTGTGTAGCAAGCAAAGCAGCAGTAGTACTAGTAGACGTAGGCTACGGGACAGACCTCCTGTGATAGCCCTTCACTCATGGCTTTAACTTAAATACATATAATATTATCAAGGTGGATTGGCTAATTAAACCATCAAATACCATCAGCTTCACATAGACTGGCTATGAGTCCGGCACACCGTTCAGGTGTTTCCACGAACAGTAACTAGCCTACATACCCGCACCTGTGACCCTATGGTGCCAAATATAAGGCTCACGGTTCCTTCTTACATAGTAATAATCATGATAATAATAATAATAATAATAATAATAATAATAATAATAATCATAATAATAATCATAATATAACCATATAAATATGTTATTGACCATAGGTTGAACTGGCGCGTCTGCGACCGTCAACTGAGACAGACGTGAGTTATGTTGAGAACACAGGGCTACTACCCAATAAAAACACCGTTAAACATTAACCAAGGTTAAAACTCATATGCATGTAGAGTAGAGTAGAGTAGAGTCGTGTGTTGGGGCATTTGGTGTGTTGAGTTCACTTCCTAAGAACTTTTTGAACAAAGTGTATCTGCGACACCTGTTTTCCAACGAGGACACACAACAATGAAACACCTCAAACTCCACGATAAAAGTTTGAAGTCCAAATCTTACATTCTCTTATCCGTCGGAGCAAGCTGCCAGTGCATGACCATGGAGAATCCGAAAAGGCTTCCAGGTTCCCCGTTCTTCTGCAGGACACTTTCGACGTCCAGGTTAAAGGCCGACACTTGCGTGCATTCCAAGTGGAGGAGGATAAGAAGAAGAAGAAGACGAAGAACAAGCGTCGGTGGTCCACAGAAGATCCCCATGCTCCGGCCCGCCATCGCTAAAGGGTTAGGAGAGGAAGACTTTAGACGTTTAGACCGCTTCGAGGTCGGGTTTCTTCTGTAATGGAACGCAGCAGCAAGAAGACAGCAGATACGACGGTGGGAGGTATAACGCTGCCCACTTGAAAACCCCGTGCCGCGCCCCTCCCGGTAAAGGCCTGTACACGCAGAAACGCGTGCTTTTTACTCGCTCACTCGCACATGCACGCACATGCACGCACACGCACGCACGCACGCACACACACACACACACACACACACACACACACACACACACACACACACACACACACACACACACACACACACACACACACACACACACACACACACACACACACACACAGGTGCACGCGCGCACACGCAAGACATAACACTACATAACCCCACCCAAGCAATTCATGTTGGAAATAGTCCACTACGGTCTAAGTGTTCGTAAAAACAAAGACCTTTATCTACATTCCAGTTGCTGGCGTGTCATTATAATTGCATGATATCTCTTTTGGCAAAAGGTCAACAAGGTCTGTAGTTTAATTGCTGCGGCCAGAGGCATTGTTAACCATGGAGTGAGGGTATGATGCGATAGTGTTAATTATGAGCTGATATGATTTGTGCACACTGTGCGGGGATTACTCACGGTAGCTGAGTGATACTAAAACATTGTTGCATTTAAACATTCATTTTTGGACATGCACACAAACACACACACACACACGCACGCACACACACACACACACACACACACACACACACACACACACACACACACACACACACACACACACACACACACACACACAAGCACACACACAAAGGAAACTGACATGAGTAGAGTTGGGGAGAGAGAGGAAGAAGGAACAGGGTTGTGTGTGTGTGTGTGTGCGTGTGCACTTGTGGTGTGTGTGTGTGTGTGTGTGTGAGTGTGTGTGTGTGGTGAGTGTGTGTGTGAGTGTGTGTGTGTGGTGTGTGTGTGTGGTGTGTGTGTGGTGTGTGTGTGTGTGTGTGGTGTGGTGGTGGGCACAACAGCAGCCTAATATATGGCATAATAATAACAACACGCAACAGGAAGCCAAGACTGAGCTAAATCAGGGAGAATTAAATCTACTGATATTCTCATAATATGGACGTATGGTAATGGTGGTCCCAACAGAATGATACACGCACACGCACACACGCACACACACACACACACACACACACGCACCACACACACACACACACACACACACACACACACACACTGAGCAGGAATTGAGCTTCAAATTGATTGAAGAGCATTGATCGAGTGTTGCTCTCTGGGGACGATGTCCTGACTGATGGGGCCAGTGCCAGGCCTGTGTCCTCCGTAATGACTCATTAGAATAGTCACAGCAACCCCCCCCCCCCCCATGAATAAGGCACGACGTGGGCCCAGCTGCACACACACACACACACACACACACACACACACACACACACACACACACACACACACACACACACACACACACACACACACACACACTGTGGAATGGCATTCGGGGGTGAAACTCTGACCCAAAGCAGCTCTCAAAGCAGAACTCTTACAGAACACAACAGGGGCTTTGTGTAACACAGAAGGCAGAGAGATGGAAGCAATGGAAAGACGGGAAGAAAGAGAGGAAGCAAGAAAGGCAAGAAAACGAGAGAGAGAGAGAGAGAGAGAGAGAGAGAGACGAGAGAGAGAGAGAGAGAGAGAGAGAGAGAGAGAGGAGAGAGAGAGAGAGAGAGAGAGAGAGAGAGAGAGAGGAGAGAGAGAGAGAAATTAGATGAGAAGAATGTTAGAGAGAGTGTGAGAGAGAGAGAGATGGTTAGCTCTTGAACATTTTCATTAGGTTTCCTCCTTTTACAGAGGAAGAGAATCCATGAAGAGAACAGTGTGTGTGTGTGTGTGTGTGTGTGTGTGTGTGTGTGTGTGTGTGTGTGTGTGTGTGTGTGTGTGTGTGTTCGTGGCCCATTTCATCGCCACGTGCCCCCTAACCCAATCAAAGCGTTCGAAAACTAATTTAAATTGTGACAGTCCGGACAAGAGTGTGTTAAGCGGCCTTCATCGGGTACCTTGATGTCATCAACTCATCATCTGTCTTTTTTTTAAACCCGGACCCATATCACAGTTTAGCTCAGGAGGTACAGCGGTCGCCTCACAACCGGAAGGTTGCTGGTTCGATCCCCAGCTCCTCCTACTGTTGCGGTGTCCTTGAGCAAGACACCCTAACCCCTAACTGCTCCCTGGATGCTGTATCCACAGCTCACCGCTGCTCCTAATACTAGGATGGGTTAAATGCAGAGAAATACCTTTCTCTGTATGTACACTGACACATTTGAATTATTATTATTACATGACGACACCTACATTCTCAAGTTTACATTTGTCCCCACTGTGGTCTTATTTAAAATGGTGTTATTTTAAATGTTTAAATAAGCACCCATCACAAACCAATAAAATATTGGAGTATATTCCTCATAATTCAAAATGACCCACAGAAAAACAGCATGGTGTGGGCATATGGATTATGAACAGGGTTAGACTTTAGGCTTTGTGGAAGATTGAATTAAAACAGACAATCTATACCCCAGAGACTGTGCTGTGTGTGTGTGTGGTGTGTGTGTGTGTGTGTGTGTGTGTGTGTGTGTGTGGTGTGTGTGTGTGGTGTGTTGATGACGATGATGATGACGATGACGATGAAGACGCATTGACATAGTGCCCAGAGCTGGACGGGATACTTAATTAGCAGACATACGAGCCACCCACAAGCTCCACCCTAATGTGTGTGTGTGTGTGTGTGTGTGTGTGTGTGTGTGTGTGTGTGTGTGTGTGTGTGTGAGCATCTAACCGTATTACATACCATGTGTGCTCATATGACGTGGGCCCTCAATTTTGAATCTTGAATCTTCACGGAAAACCATGCCAGTTATTTACAGCCACGAATGACAACCTCTCACTGTGTGTTTTCTGCATCTGTCGTCCAGTGTTCCCCCCGGATATACACACCTAATCCACCCCCTCTAATCATACTGCCTTGTTATCTCCAACCCCCCCCCTCCCCCCAACCCCCACCCACTGTCCCACCAACAACCCAAACCATCCAATAAATAAATCCATCAAATAAACTGCCCTGTCAGATCTCCCTCCCTCCCTCCCTCCCTCCCCTCCCTCCCTCCCTCCCTCCCTCTTCGGTCTGTGTCTCTGTCTCTGGCTGTGTCACTAGGGAGAAGTTAAGGTTACTGTGTGCACACAAACACATCCGAATGGTGTGTCTTTATCATAAACACAGACAGTCTACTGTGTTGTTGATGTATTTGTTAAGACCAGCCAAGGTGGTTACAGGGTGGTTTGTTTACATATTAGAGCTGCTCTTCTCTGGCAGAACCCTATATTACTATATAGTGACACGTAGGATAACATTACCGTTGAAATAAATATATCTTTGTATATACTGCTTTGACAAATAATGATGTTGTCTTTGAGGGTTTGTGAGTTGTGGGTAACACAGGTAAGCTACAAATTAATTGACCTTCTTTTTATGAATAAAGTTGTCGGAATCTAAATCGGACTTATAATAATATGGGGTAATAGAGAACAGCTAATAGTATTACAGTATGCAGTACACTAAACTAAAGTTGTATGGGTAGGCGTGAGAATAAACTGAATACCGTGTATTTCTCTGTCTTTGAGCTATACATAACTGTACTTCCACCAGTGCAAAATGTACGAACGGGAGAAGAAAATATAAAAATCCACGGCTCAGGGCCAAGCCCTAAAAAGACACACACACGCACACACGCACACATCTACAAGCGCTGACTCTTTCTCCACTGCCATGCTCAGACTAGCCTGTGCTAGCAAACAGCCACACAGACCCACCCACCTTCTCCCCCACACCCCACCCCACCTCTCACTTCGGAGCCAAGAGTGCACAAAGGCAGCTGGAGAGTGAGGGAGTGTGTGAGCGGTGCACACTCACCTGAGGGCGTGAAAAAGATTAGACACTGTGTTCTAACCGGGGTGTGTTGCTGTATGACGCAGCAGGAAAAGAGATAGCCTAGGGGGGGTAAGAAACACACACACACACACACACAATAATCCCACATGCGCACAGACTAGGTGTTT
>JANIIK010007718.1:0-50000 GCA_027704905.1 Muraenolepis orangiensis
CTTCAGTTCTTCCAGGAGGAACATCAGCACCTCCTCATCCCCCTAGCCTGCTGCTGGTCAACGCTGGTATGAACCAGGTGAGTATCAATATAATATTAATATTAGTATTATATTAGAGGACCCCAGCCAGCTGCTGGTCAACGCTGGTATGAACCAGGTGAGTATCAATATAATATTATTAATATTAGTATTATATTAGAGGACCCCAGCCAGCTGCTGGTCAACGCTGGTATGAACCAGGTGAGTATTAACATAATATTATTAATATTAGTATTATATAAGGGGACCCCAGCCTGCTGCTGGTCAACACTGGTATGAACCAGGTGAGTATTAATATAATATTATTAAAATTAGGGGACCCCAGTCTGCTGCTGGTCAATGCTGGTATGAACCAGGTGACTATTAATATAACTGTATTAATATTAGTATTATATAAGAGGACCCCAGCCTGCTGCTGGTCAACACTGGTATGAACCAAGTGTCCACGAGTATGAACCAAAAGTCCACAAGCAGCTCCTTGGTCTTGCTGACATTCAGTGCGAGGCTGTTGTCCTCTCACCATCGCGTCAGCTGGACCACCTCATCTCTGTACTCCGTTTCATCGCCCTCGCTTATCAAGCCGATGACTGTGGTGTCATCTGCAAAGTTGATTATCCGAATATTACTGTGAATGGCAGTACAGTCATGTGTGTACAGCGAGTACAGCCGGGGACTGAGGCAGCAGCCTTGGGTTACTCCGGTGTTGGGGACCAGAGTGGATGAGATGTTGTTCCCAATCTTCACCACTTGAGGCCTGCCCGTCAGGAAGTCCATAATCCAGTTACAGATGGGGGCGCCCAGACCTAGGTCCCTCAGTTTCAGGACCAACTTGGAGGGAACAATGGTGTTGAACGCCAAGCTGTAGTCAATGAACAGCAGTCTGACGTAGGTGTCCCTCCTGTGTAGGTGCTGCAGGGCCGTGTATAGTGCCAGGGAAATGGCGTCGTCTACAGACCTGTTTGGTTGTAGAACGTAGTCATCTGGGCTGATGTTCAAGTTGTTGGTCGGCTCATGGTCCCTTTCAAAGCGAGCAAAAAAATAGTTTAACTCGTCTGGTAGGGTAGGGTCATTGGTGACTGCCCCTGAGCTCCCCTTGTAGTTGGAGAGGACCCTCAGACCTTGCCACATACGTCTGGTGTCAGAGCCCCCAAACTGTAATTTAAATTTGTTTTTGTTATCCAATTTACCCTTCTTGATGGCTTTTCTGAATTTTTACTTGGCCTACTTGTAGAGATCGGAGTCGCCTGTTGTGAAAGCGGTACTCTGTTCCTTAAGTTTGTTCCGTATGGCCGTAAAGGTTGTGGGGGAGACACGCCTAGGCCCTTACTACCTTATCTTCTGAACGTCTATCCCGCTAAATTTGGTGCAACGGTGCGACGGACCATCTAAAAACAACCCCGATAGTAAACTGGGGAAATAGAAAATTTGTTCTGATGCAGCTGAGTTCGAAAGAAATAAAAAGGAAAAATTGTCCGGAGTTTTCTATGGTGCTATGCGTCCTCCACTTGAGGTGTTCTTCTAAATACTTCCAGATATTTGCTGATGCTATTCCTTTTATACGATGCTTCAGAATATGTATATGAGTACATCCAAGTACATACGCTCCTACAGTTTTAAGGACACACCCACAGTAGTACTGTCACACTAAACTCAGGTCATTATCCATTATTTGTGTTTCTTTGGACAATTTTAGTGCCTTAGTTCCTAGAGAACTTTCAAACATATAAAACATTTAATTTGGCAATACACAAATAATGATTCCAGTACCCCTTGTATCCTGATTAAATGATGAATATATACTGTATAAGTATATATATAGTAATATATGCAGGTGGAGATCTCTCTCTCTCTCTCTCTCTCTCTCTCTCTCTCTCTCTCTCTCTCTCTCTCTCTCTCTCTCTCTCTCTCTCTCTCTCTCTCTCTCTCTCTCTCTCTCTCTCTCTCTCTCTCTCTCTCTCTCTCTCTCTCTCTCTCTCTCTCTCTCTCTCTCTCTACCAGTACAGCCTTAACAACGGTTATCAGAACCTTTATTAAATCAGACAAGCCAGTATCAGAACCTTAATTCATTTAATACACGTATAAATACAACTTGATGTCAATTTAGTTTACGCCCCTTTCAGTCGGTGAACAGAGCAGCTGAATCATGTCTAAAATAACACTTATCAGCGAACAGGAGTCGGCACACCCTGAGGCTGCTCTCATCGTGGCGGGGGACTTCAACAAGGCGAACCTGAAGAAGGTTCTTCCGAATTTCTACCAACACATAACAAGCAACACATGGGGTGAGCGGGTCCTCGACCACTGCTACACTCCCTTCCGTGATGGCTACAAGGCCCTTCTCCGCCCACCATTCGGCAAATCAGACCACCGCTCTATCCAGCTGCTCCCCGCCTATAGGCAGAGACTGAAGCAGCAACCGATCGCTGTGAGGGAGGTCCAATGCTGGTCGGACCAATCGGACTCTATGCTGCAGGATTGTTTTGATTGTGCTGACTGGCACATGTTCCGCGTTGCCTCGGACAATAACATCAACGAGTACGCATCTGCGGTCACCGGGTTCATCAAGAAGTGCATAGATGACGTTGTTCCAACCAAGTCGGTTCAGATATACCCCAACCAGAAACCGTGGATTAACGGCGATGTTCGCGCTGCCCTACACGTGCGTAACGCCGCCTTTGGCTCCGGGAATACACGAGAGCCCGTTACAACCTCCGCAAGACCATCGTCACTGCCAAGCGGGAGTACAAGGACAGAGTGGAGGAGAAATTCAAGAGCCACGACGCGAGGGGTATGTGGCAGGGGCTACAGACGATAACGAACTTCAGAGGGAGAACCAGTTGCGTAGAGAACTCCTCTACCTTCCTCCCAGGAGAAGCCAGCGCCACCTGAGGAGACCAGCCTCCTGAACATCTCGGAGGCGGATGTGCGCCGCACCTTCAAACGGTTGAACATCCGTAAGGCGGCAGACCCCAACGACATCCCGGGCCGCGTCCTCAGAGCATGCACAGACCAGTTGGCAGGAGTCTTTGCAGACATCTTCAACCTCTCCCTGTCCCAGGCTGTTGTTCCCGCGGTCTTCAAGATGTCCACCATCGTGCCTGTCCCTAAACAACCCAAGGTAACATGCCTGAATGACTATAGACCTGTAGCCCGCACCTCGATTGTCAGCAAATGCTTCGAGAGGTTGGTCAAGGACTTTATTTGCTCTGTGTTACTTGCCACGCTGGACCCATGGCAATTTGCATATTGTCAAAACAGATCCACGGACGACGCAATTGCCATGGCCCTCCACACTGCCCTTTCCCACCTGGAGGGAAATAACTGTTATGTGCGAATGCTGTTTGTGGACTAGCTCAGCGTTCAACATGATAGTTCCTGCCAAGCTTAGAGGTCTAGGCGTGCCCCCATCCACGTGCAGCTGGATACTGAACCTCCTGTCGGACCGCCGCCAGGTGGTGAGGATGGACAGCACTACCTCAGAGCCACTGACCCTCAACACGGGAGCCCCTCAGGGATGCGTGCTGAGCCCTCTCCTCTACTCCCTCTACACCAACGACGGCATGGCTATGTACAGCTCCAACGTCATCATCAAGTTTGCTGACGACACGACAGTGATGGGCCTGATCGCTGGCGACGACGAGACAGCCTACAGGGAAGAGGTCAGATCGCTGGAGCAGTAGTTGCAGTAGAGAGGGTCAGCTGCTTCAAGTTCCTCAGCGTGCACATCTCCGAGGACCTCACATGGTCCACGCACACCACACACGTGGTGAGTGTTCTTACAGGGTGTATCACAGCCTGGTACGGGAACTGCACTGCACTGGAGCGCAGAGCGCTTCAAAGGGTGGTGCAGACGGCCCAGTATATGGTTGAAGGTGAGCTCCCCTCCCTCCTGGATATATACAACCAGCGGTGCGTGGCCAAGGCCAAACGCATCATAAAAGACATTGCCCACCCCAGCCACGAACTGTACTCACTTTTACCGTCAGGCAGGCGGTACCGCATTATCAAGTGCCGTACAAATAGACTCAGAGATAGCTTCCACAGTCAGGCTATCAGGCTGCTGAACAAGGGCGTATAGCATATAACGATTTATATTTTATTACATTGATTTCTATATACATATTGCTCTTTTTCTGTGCCGATATATTGCATTTTATAAATTGCATTTTTATTTTACATATTTAACTTTATACAGTTTTGTATAAAATATTTTTACAACTGCTGTCTGTCGTCGGGTGTTGCACATATGATTTTCACTCACTGCTTTATACTTGTGTAAACTGTGAAGTGACAATAAACTTGACTTGACTTAACTTGAAACCTGAACAAATCTTCGTAATAACTCAAAAACGAAATTCACTGAACATGCGTGTGAGGGTAAAAAACACATTTCTTATGTTATCAAAACATATTATAATGCCAAAACTATCTCAATTACATTTTCCACCAACAATACAAGGAAAAGTTTGCGCATGTGCAATGGGTTGCATACCTACGATTTCCTACGAAACAAAGTGCACTGTTTATGCAGCTGTTTATATCGCTTATGAGAACAGCCTGATCTACACAACGTGGTGGCTGACCTGCGACCGGCCGTAGACGCCACATGGAATTACCTCACACTCTACCACTACCTGAACGCGTACAAGTCTGTTGACGAGGGCATTGCAGCATCAGTGATCAAGGCACTGGAGCTGCACCTATGGTACCTGACAGGTGAGACGCTGCCCGTGGCACTCTTCAGCACCAAAGTGCCAGTTGGTGAGCGGTGCGCACTTGAAGATGCCATTTTGGAGCAAAAGCCGGCTAACATCACCATGCGAGCCCCACAGCTCTGCTTTGGCACTGACTAGGACTCTAGGATTTTTGAGACATCCTAAAAACTGTTTTAATGTTTAATGTTCTTTTTATTCTTGAATAAATAAAGGTTGTTCTATTTTACAATTTCTTGCATTTTTAGAAATTGCCTATATTGTCCCAGGGCGGGACCTTCTACAGAGAATGTCTCTGGACCCCAGTGACTATGAATGGACATTAGGTGTTCATGGTTATGAGCCAGTTCCAACACTAGACCCCATGGCTCCTGAAGAGCTACTCCAGTTTACAAGCTGTAATTGTAATGGAGATTGCAGCAACCGGCGATGCAGTTGCAGATGAATGGTTTCAAGTGCATCTCAGGATGTAGAGTTTGTAAAGGCATTACATGCAACAATTGTATTCATGATGGTGTTAAGTCTGAAGAAGACTCAGACATTGACACCTGAAACATTTGACATAGTGGATTGGTATTTGCTCAAAGTATTATGGAAGTAATTGAAATAAACAAATATAGCTATTTGTTTATTTCAATTACTTACATAATACTTTAATTTTGATTACTTACTTTTATAATACTTACAATTGTTAATGTAAAAGTGGGCATGGCCGTTTCTCCACCAAGGAGTGGTTTTGGTGAAAAATAAATGTTTGCAATCAACTTAGAATCATGGAAAACCCCTAGATTGACCCCTTACAAGTTAGTACTAGTACTTGGTACAGTATTGATAGTGTATATTGTATCTTCTGATGAAGTACTAGTACTTGGTACAGTATTAAGAGTATGTATTGTAGGGTCTGATGAAGTACTAGTTCTTGGTACGATATTTATTGTGTATATCATGAAGAAGTACATTATACAGTATTTATAGTGTACATCATGAAGTACTTGGTACAGTATTAATAGTGTGTATCAAAAAGTACTGGTACTTGGTATAGTATAAATAGTGTATGTATTGTAGGTTCAATGAATTACAAGTACTTGGTGCAATATTAATTGTAGGTTGTGTTCTGATGAAGACCGTGAACCAGGTCAGTTGCAGGTCTCCTCTCAGTCTGGTGGCTTGGTGGCCGCTGGTCACCAAGGGAACGGGAACCAGCAGTGACATCACAGATGTCACCTCCACCTAAAAACTCCAACCAACAACTCTGAACACACCTCCACCCGACACTGAGGTCGGCAGAGTAGTGCGCTCACCAAAGGACTCAACCCAAAGACTCTTAATACACCTCCACATAAAAACTCCAACCAACAACTCTGAACACACCTCCACCCTAACACAACTCCACCCAAAGACTCTTAACACACCACCTTGTAGAACTAGGCCAGCAGAACAGAAACTGACCTTCTATGGATTTTCTGATCATATTTATGTGACGACGTCACAGGGTATGTGGGGACATTGTTTCCCAAGAAGGGAAAATGTTCTTGTTCTTGTTTATATAGAATAAATAAAAAAGACGTTTGTGTCAAACAGTTTTGTTTTAATTGTAATCAAACATTTGGTCTGAAAAGGTAAATGCTACACCCACATCCAAGCACCTTTACTATAGTTGATTATGTTAATATGACCACAGTTATTCTGCTGAGGACGGCCATCAGGGGGCAGACTTCAGAGCAGAGTCATGTTCAGCCACTGGGGAGAAGAGTGCATACATCACATTATTATCACGCATCGTATCTGTATACACTGTATGGCCAAAAGTCAGTGGACGCCCCTTCTTATTATTGAGTTCAGGAGTTCAAGCCTCACATCACCATGAGCTAAAATACCAAGCATTTGCTGGAGTGGTATAAAGAACACAGTTACTGGACTCTGGGGCAGAGGAAACGTGTTCCTACCTAACTCTGGATGAATCACGCTTCACAATCTGGCTTCTGAGACAGAACTCCATGAGAATGATACCTTCCAGAATGCATAGAGCATACTATGAAGTTTGTTGGAGGTGGGATAATGTTCTGGGGCTGTTTCTCAGGGTTTTGGCCCCTTAGTTTCACTGAAGGGTTTAATGCTAAAGGATACAAAGACATCTTCATGGGAAGAGATTGAGGAAGGCCCTTTGCTGTTCCAGCATGATGTTGAGATCCATAAAGACCTGGTTATACCAGTTTGTTGTGAGGTACATAAAAACCTGTTCAGACCAGTTTGGTGTGAGGTCCATAAAGACTTGTTCAGACCAGTTTGGTGTGAGGTCCATAAAGACCTGTTTAGATCACTTTGGTGTGAGGTCCATAAAGACCTGGTTAGACCAGTATGGTGTGAGGTCCATAAAGACCTGTTAAGACCAGTTTGGTGTGAGGTCCATAAAGACCTGGTTAGACCCGTTTGGTGTGAGGTCCATAAAGGCCTGCTCAGACCAGTTTGGTGAGAGGTCCATAAAGACCTGGTTAGTCCACTTTGGTGTGGAGGAGCCCTGATCTCAAGCCCATTTAACACCTTTGGGGAGAACTAGAACACCGACTGAGAGCCTTCTGGTACAGCATTAGTGACCTCACTAACAGTGTTTTGGCTGAATGGGAACAAATTCCCACAGACATAAAATCGAATGAAAAGTCTTTACCAGGGCAGCTGCCATAGCCTCGAAGGGAGGTCCAACTCCATATTAATGAACCAGTTTTTGAATGGGATTTCCAACAAGCTCATACAGGTGAGGGTCAGTTGTCCACTGACTTCTGGCCATGTAATGTGTTTATATATCTATCATATATCAGTATCTCAGACAGACTCTGATGTACCTCCAAAATGTTGAACTCCACAATTCCTGTCTTTTCCTTGTCCATAGTGTTGAATGTTTCTGCAGGAAGAGGAAGTATAATCATGATGAAGCAGTTACTAGTAGGTTCCTTATTTAACTTGCTGCCACCTAGGTGTAGATCTGTAACCTGAGGTTATACATACTGAACATGCTCTCCAGGCGAATCAGGCAACCCACGAAGTTATCAAAGTCCACGGTGAGGTCCGACTCACTGTAGCGAGCCACCAGGATCTGATGCAGAGGGCCGTCTAGACGGAACCCTGCGGAGAACTTCAGATTAGATACACCTTAATACACCTTACTCACTCACAAGAGAAGGAGAACCACATGTTCCTCACCAACTTCTTCCACTGCCATTCTCATCTCCACAGAGCTCATGCAGCCAGACTTATCCACGTCCTTCTCACGGTAGATGCTCTGCAATATGTCACAACTAGTTAACATACACCACAACTAGTTAACATACTATACAACACACTACAACTAGTAAACACATTATTAACATAGTTTACAATACACCACAACTAGTGAACATATTGTATGTACTGTATGTGAAAGTACTGGTCTGGTGAATCACTGGTATGTTGTCCATTTAGTAAAGTACTGGTCTGGTGATTCACTGGTATATTGTCCATCTACTAAAGTACTGGTCTGGTGATTCACTGGTATGTTGTCCATTTAGTAAAGTACTGGTCTGATGATTCACTAGTATGTTGTCCATCTAGTAAAGTACTGGTCTAATGTTATGTTGCTTATCACTACAGTTTACACACTAAACTGCTGCTCTCCAGCAGAACAGATGGTTTGATCACTAAGAGCGGCATAACCCATAAACAGCTGGTTGAAAGTTAGTTAACATCTAGTTAATGAAAGTACAACGTGTCCTACTGATGTATACTATTGATATATAGTATAAATATCACATACTCACCAGGAACTTCTCAATCTTGGTCCACAGAATCTTGAATTCCACCAGACCCAGACGACCGCTTCCATCTTTCTGCAGAAACACTTAGGACACCAACGCTGCTTAATGACCCAGAAACCTGACCTAGTAACAAACCCACTAGCTAGTAACTAACTCAGTTAACCAGTAACTAACCCACTAGCTAGTAACTAGCCATGTTACCAGTAACCTGACCTAGTAACTATTCCACTAGCTAATAACTAGCCATGTGACCAGTAACCTGACCAAATAACTAACCCCCTAGCTAGTTACTAGCCCCATTACCCAGTAACCTGAACTAGTAACTAACCCTGTAACCAGTAACCTGACCTAGTGACTAAGACTTGTTAATTGGTGAAGGATACGTCCAGAAGGTTGACCATGTTTCGACATGTCTCCAAACTAAAGCCGCTGGTCTTGAGGTCAGCCCCTGGAGGAACAAGCCATCATTAAAGGAGCTTCATGTAACAATGACCCCCAGTGGTGAGAACAGGTACCGTCTGATGACCCATCAGGGTCATTTTATGATTTAGTACAGTACATGTGTTACACAGGGGTTAGACAGTACAGAGACGGGTCATTAAGGAGCAGGTAGGGGTTAGACAGTACAGAGACGGGTCATCAAGGAGCATGTAGGAGTTAGACAGTACAGAGCTGGGTTATTAAGGAGCAGGTAGGGGTAAGAAAGTTGCTAAATAGTTGAACTTACGTTGGGTAACCACTTTGTTGAGGATTCTCCTCAGCTCAAAGGCGGAGATCTCACTGTCCTGGATGAGACAAGACCCTTAGACCACATTGTGTGTGTGTGTGTGTGTGTGTGTGTGTGTGTGTGTGTGTGTGTGTGTGTGTGTGTGTGTGTGTGTGTGTGTGTGTGTGTGTGTGTGTGTGTGTACCTCTCCTGCTAGTTGTCCAAACAGGGCTCTGAAACGATCTCCAACATCATCTTCATCAATGTCCACCTGGAGAAACAGATGGCATCATATCAGGTCCTTGTCATGAGTTACATGTTTTTGGAGGGTCCTTAGTGTTCTCCTGCTCCTTCACATGCCACACCACACACACACACACACACACCTCTTCCACGTGACATTCCACGGGGTCGTCCAGCTCCCTGCAGGAATAAACACATTCATGAAGTCAAGATCGGCGAAGATCGGCGATGTAAACCTGAGTTGGAACTTCTCAACACCTACTGGAACTCGGCCTGCTTCTCAGAGAACACCCGGACACAGAAGTCTCCGTTCTTGTTGGGTTCGAAAGTGGAGGGCAGGATCAGGTACTCCCCGGGGGGGAGGCAGAAGCGGCTGCACACCTCCCTGAGGTTGATGAAGGTCTCGGACCGTGCGGCCGACGCGTGGCGGAGGAAGAAGTTCCTGTTCAGGTGAACGTTCCTCTGGCCACGGAACTGGAGAGGAACGGAAAACCATCAATTACCTTGAAGAACATCAGCTTACTGCATCAGGGCAGCTTGGAGGCTAGAGCCTGGAGGGTGGAGCCTGGAGGCTAAAGCTAGGAGGCTGGAGGGTAGAGGCTGGAGGCTAGAGCTGGGAGGCTGAAGGCTAGAGCTGGGAGGCTAGAGGCCAGGCCAGGGCACTGCTGCTTTTCTCCTTTCGACTTTCCAAGGCTGGTTCCACTGCTTTGCATGGAGCTGCTTTGTTGCATTTGACTGGTTTCACTTTTCCCTCCCGGGTGTCTTTTGACTTGCAAAGCAGCCGGTGCTGTGCTGTCTATACAGAGCCCAACTACCATTACTCCACCTACTTCCCCTTCTAGCACTGGAGTATAACATATCGATTCTATATAAGACATAGAACTCAGTGCCAGTCTGTGTGATAAGGTCATCTATTCAAATTTATTTAACTGATCTATCAAACCCTGTCTCTATGTTGCTGTTTAATACAGTCACCAGCCAATCAGAATCCTCTAAAGATCCAGTGTTCCAAAGTCCATCCAACCAATAGGAAGCCAGGAGAGACGAGTGTGACGTACCTCCTCAGGAACCTGGAAGACAAAAGACCAAAGAGCACCTCCCATCAGAGACAAGAGAACATTTTAGAGCACATTGTAGAGCACCTTCCACCATAGCCCAGAGAACATTCTAGAGCACCTCCCATCAGAGAACATTTTAGAGCACCTCCCATCAGAGAACATTCTAGATAACCTCCCATCAGAGAACATTCTAGAGCACCTCCCATCACAGAACATTCTAGAGCGGCTCCCATCAGTGACCATAGAACATCCTAGAGCACCTCCCATCAGAGAACATTCTAGAGCACCTCCCATCAGAGACCATAGACCATTCTAGAGCCCCTCCCATCAAAGAACCTTCTAGAGCACCTCCCATCAGAGACCATAGAACATTCTAGAGCACCTCACATCAGAGAACCTTCTAGAGCACCTCCCATCAGAGATCAGAGAACATTCTAGAGCGCCTCCCATCAGAGAACATTCAAGAGCAGCCTTTCTCAACCGGGGTGACCCCTAACCCTGGGTTGCCGTCAGGCTTTGTCTGGCTGCCGTCCAAAAATATTCTGACATTGCAGACAATACATTGCAAATATAGCTACAACTAGTCATGAATCACAAATGACGCAAAAACAATGCACTCTGTAAATGTGTTTTTGTTTTCATTACAGGTCGGAGTAAAGCGGTAGGATTGAGTTTGGTCTGACTGTATGAGTTGTGAAAATAACTTGAAATGTTCCTGATTGTGGAGAAAATCAGGACTTACTCTAAAAGTAATCTCATAAACAACAAATAGACTGTAGCGCGCACGCACGCGCGCACACGCGCACACATACTTCGTAGATGGCGAAGCCCATGGTTTGCATGTCTTCCCCGACTTTCCTCATCTTTCTGCGGTTCTTCTGGATGAGTCCCACCACCAGACTGCAGCCCTCCTCCCCATCCTCTGGGTCGTCGTCCTCCTCATCCAGCTTGATTACAAACTGGGGGTTGGTCCAGAAGGTGTCTGGAAGCCACAACAAACAAGATCAGAACCAAAGACCTCTGGTGGTTGGGGTTCAAGAGCTTGACTGAGAGATGCAGAGTCCAGGACAACTAAAGCCACTAGGCTATGTATGAACAGGCATAGACCAAAGGTGTAGACAAGATAGCCATTACTTGGGCAGGTGAGGGAGACATGTGTGGTGGACAGGTGTAAAGGACAGGTGTGGTGGGCAGTTGTAGTAGAGAGACAGATGTAGAAGACAGGTGTGATGGGTAGGTTAAGGAGACAGGTGTGGTGGACAGGTGTAGAAGAAAAGTGTGGTGGGCAGGTGTAGTCTAGAGACAGTTGTAGAAAACAGGTGTGGTGGACATGTGTAGAAAACCAGTGTGGTGGGCAGGTGTAGAAGAGAGACAAGTGTGGTGGACAGGTGTGGTGTGCAGGTGTACAGGACAGGTGTGGTGGGCAGGTGTAGAGGACAGTTGTGGTGGGGTACTTGGATAGTTGCGGCAGCCTCCAGCGGTGGAGCCTCTCCTCCAGTTCCCGTGGTACATGGACAAGGCCCACTTGGTGATGGAGTCGTCTGTGAGAGCATCAGGAGTCAGGTTGCAGATCTCCAGTTTTGAGTAGTGACGCAGGAAATCAGTGAACGACATCCTGCAGGATGGACAGTCAGGTAAGAGAACTACCAAGGATAAGGAAGCAGCTACAGGGGGGCAAGGGAGCGGCTACAGGGGCTAGGGAGTGGCTATGGGGATAGGGAGTGCCTACGGGGGCTAGGGAGTGGCTATAGGGGGTAAAGGAGCGGCAACCAAGCTAAGGAGCAGCTACGAGGGATAGGGAGCAGCTACGAAGGGCTAGGGTTTGGCTTCAGGGGCAAGCGAGGGATATATAGGGTAAGGGAGCGGCTATGGGGGCTAGGGAGTGGCTACAGAGGATCTGTGTCAGAACCACACAGACTGGTCCTGGGTCCTCTTCTCTTATCCCTCTACACAACGTCACATGGTTCTGTTATCCAATCCCATGACTTATCCTACCACTGCTATGCTGTTTCCCACATCGGACACGCAAGTGGAAACACATTGCTTAGCAGACAAAGTAGATGTCGATGCACCACCTTAAGCTCAACCTGGACAAGTCTGAGCTTGTGTTCTTCCCGGCCAAAGGCTGTCCACACCGAGACCTGGCTGTCACCATTGATGATGCTGTGGGGACACCTAATTGGACTGAAAGGAATCTGGGTGTGACCCTGGATGATCAACTGTCGTTCTCGGCAAACATTGCATCTGTGACACACTCCTCCTCCATTCCTCTGCGCAGGTGCACATCCAGGCTCTTGTCATCTCCCGGTTGGACTACTGCAACTCCCTCCTTGCTGGCGACCCGGCATTTGCCATCAGGCCCCTGGAGCTCATTCAGAAAGCTGCAGCTCGCCTGGTGTTCAACCGACCCAAGTTCTCCCACACATCTACCCTTCTTCGGTCTCTACACTGGCTACCTGTAGCTGCTCGCATCTAGTTCAACACCTTGGTGCTAGCCTTCAAGGCAGTAATAGGAACAGCTCCATCCTCCAGGCAATGATCAAGCCCCACATCCCCGCCCGTCCACTTCGCTCTGCTTCTTCGGGCTGTTTGCTTTGTGAGCCTTGTGGCTCTTCTCTGTCCTGGCCCCAAATTGGTGGAAAAAACTCCCCACGGATCTCAGGACTGCAGAGTGATTTCCCATCTTCCGCCCCAGGCTCAAAACCCATCTCTTCAGGACACACTACCCAGATCGTTCCTCGTAGCACATCCTCTTATCACTTTTACTAGTGTCTTACTAAATAGATTATCTAAGTAGATTGTTGCGTAGATATTGTTCTAGATATTGTTCTATATAGTTTGCCAACCTATTGTACTTTTACCTTACTGTACTTTCACCTGAACTTATTGTATTTTTACCTGAGCACTGGTTCAGTTCTTGGAGACTTGTTAGAAATTAAATGCACTTTAATTTCACTTCTGGTGAGGAGTTGTTCTCTTACCTTCCTTTGTTGAAACACACTATTATTAGTCGCTTTGGATAAAAGAGTCTTCTAAATGACTAATGTAATGTACAGGGAGCGGCTACAGGGTATAGGGATCGCACACAACAGGACTTTTAAACCGATTTTGACATTTCCTTCCAGACTAATTCCCATCCCAATCTGAAGAATCAACGGTCATCTGATGTTATCTTACCTACCTGTTGAATTACCTTATTGTAATGTAATGTATTATATATTATGTTATTATTTGTATATATTATATTATTATGGTGACTAGTAGTTATCTTGCCTACCTGTTGAATGACCTAAATGTAATGTAACAAAGGGGTTAGTAAAAGGTTAGTAAAGGTTCTGTATAGATGTAACAGTTAATCCGGTTCCTACCAGAACTCTCCATCCTCGGCCCGGTGACTCAGTCTTTCTTGGTCCTCGTCACTGAGGTGACGCCATTCCATGGAGCTGACATCACAGGAAATAGGAAATGACATCACGTTACAACCTGCCATTACCTTCACATCCAGCTGGTAGGGGTTAAAGGGTAGGGTCAGGGGTTAATGGGTAGGGTCAAGGGTTATAAGGTAGGGTCAGGGGTTCACATTTAGGGTCAGGAGTTAAAGGTCAGGAAGTTAAAAGGTTTAAGGTCATGGCGAGGTACTGACTTGTCGCTCCAGGCTCCAGTCCACTCCACCTGACCCCAGGGGTTCCTGATTCGGATCAGCTTTGTGATGTCACCACGATACTCCACCTGCAGCCAATCACAACACAGCTCTCATCAGCCCCATCGTGTCCAGTCCCTCTGCCCTCATCCAAAAGGAAACTCTCCCTCTCACCTGCTCCGCCCCCGTCACAGAGTAGGCGTGGCCTTTCACCAACTTTTGTGATGTCACAGCCTCCGAATCAGACGAGCTGGTAATCTACATGAGTCAAACAGGTTAGTAACCACAGGTTAGTTATATCAAGAGGAGGCTGGTCAAGGTGTCGTTTCTATGGCTTATTTGAATTAAATTCAGGTAAATATACAGTACTTTTCACAAAAAACACTTCTATCTCAAATAAGTTTGTTTTGTAGCACTAGCCACTGTGCATAAATTCAGATTTATCATTAATGGAGTAAATGCTAAATAGCTATTTTTCATCAAAACAAAGTTTCTTCCCCCTCAGATTAATCGATTTCAATTCAGTTTGGCTTGTCTGCTAAAATTACACACTAATACACTGTCAAAATTAATAGTGAGGCCAGGCGAGGTATTGCGTCATTAACGCTATCTTTATAGTGGGCCTATATTGTCATGTGAAGAACAGAATACAACTGTGATTACTAGCCACCCAGACTATGCATTATGTTATTATGTGGTCAGACCATCTCTTCAACATGTAAGAATAACAGCTTTCACAGCACAAATTGCCAACTATATATAAAAAAGACACCAATTACAATTCTAGCAAGCTTTAATCAGTGCTTACTCCCAGAGAAAAGGAAAATTAAAAATGCCTTTCTCGCAGACAAAACTGAGCTCAATTTAAGACTTCTTCATCTCTCACCACAATCCCAATTTAAAATCAATGATTTCTCTCACTGAATGAATCTTTATTTTGTCTGAAATAATCAAATCTTGAGATAGCAGTAAGATCCAAATGAAACAGTAGTTAGTTATGTTTACCAGTCCACAGGGTTGTTATATTAACCAGCAGGTTAGTTATATTAACCAGTAGGGTAGGTATATTAACCAGTCCACAGGTTAGTTATATTTACCAGTAGGGTAGTTATATTAACCAGTCCACAGGTTTGTTTTATTAACCAGTAAGTTAGTGTCTATTAACCAGGTTAGTTGGGTGTTCTTCTCCAGACTCACGTCTATAGAGCAGCCCATGAGGGAGCCTCTCTTCAGGGCCTTCTGGATGATGTGGAAGAGGTTGCTGCAGGGTTTGCTCAGCTCATGGACCTCAGCAATGCCTCCAGTGAAGTCCTCAAAACCCTCCGTGGTGGAGCCTCCAGACAGGGCCTCGTAGCAGCCATTCAGCCTGCACATACATGCACGTGTTATAGTTAGTTTTATATATATATATTATATATATATATATATATATATATATATATATATATATATTTTGTGTGTGTGTGTGAACAGCCCCCCCCTTCCGCAATTGACCCCAGTGGCCAATGACTCCTGTTTTTTTACATGAGTGTGTATGGCAGTAAGGGAGGACGATCCTCCCTTAGGGCGGGTCTAGGCAGAGACTCTGTAAACCAAATCAGCAGAGCTCAATGCGCTGGTGAATACCCAATTAGAGTTTTGGGGGAGGGTTATCATCATGCAAGGATCTTTCTTGTGTCATTCATTAATTCCATGTTCCAGACAACTTGTAAGTCATATATTTCCAACCTGAAACTTTCCAGACCTTAAAGTGTGCCAGGTGCATGACCCCAAACGTAAAAAGAAAGCATGGCTGACCGTGACAAGGTGGTGTTTCTTTTGTTTGGGATTAGACTTAATTTAATGATTTACGTGCATACCTGGTTTTAATATATTATAGTATGTTTTATTTGAATAATAATTGGTACCACTAGCCACTGTGAACTATTCAGATTTTCATCATTAATGGAGTAATCACTAAATAGCTCTCTTTCATCCAAGCAACGCTTCTTTCCCCTGGGATCACAATCGATTTCAATTCCGTTTGGCTTGTCTGCTAAAATGAGTCATTAATACACCAAAAAATTGAATAGTGTAATGGAAAAATCATATGTTGTCCCTTCTATCACTCTGTTTATTGACCTCAGGGTTCTAGTAGAGAATGCAAATGTAGTTCTCCCTATCAGCCTTTTGTCCTATTGTCCTGAGGGGTCTTTTCTTGTCCTTATCCTGTTTGACCAACTATAATGTTTATCTCACAGCGGGGGACAGTGGCTATTGCAGCCTTGAGGGGGGTTAGCATACAACTATTGAGCTGGATCAAAGGCTTGGCCGCTCCTGGTTCAACACCTCTGGCTTCCTCTGCCTGCACAAGAGTTCCTCTGTTCCTGTGCTGGAGATGGGGGTGATGGAGCCAGGTGGTCAAGACTTGCATCATTGAAGTGAAAGACAGTGTCTTAGGGGCAGTCCTAAGAAGGAATAAATACTGAGTGTTGCCAGTATTACAGTTGACTTCCCTATCCTCACCTCATAGGATTCGGGGCTCCCGACAAAGCTTTGTCTGTCTGTTTGTCTAAATGTCTGTCTATATGTCTGTTTGGCCACTTGTCTACTTGTATTTGTTCTGCTTGCTTGATAAATCTTCAAACTTAATTGAGTTCATGTGTGACAGTTCTTATTGATTGATAATTTGCCTTCTTATTCACGTAGATTTCCACCACAATAGTGAGGCCGGATGAGAGAGATGTGTGTGTGTGTGTGTGTGTGTGTGTGTGTGTGTGTGTGTGTGTGTGTGTGTGTGTGTGTGTGTGTGTGTGTGTGTGTGTGTGTGTGTGTGTGTGTGTGTGTGTGTGTGTGTGTGTGTGTGTGTGTATATATATATATATATACACATACATACATATATATATATATACACATATATATGTATGTATGTGTATATATATATATATATATATATATACACACATATATATGTATGTATGTGTATATATATATATATATATATATATATATATATATATATATATATATATATATATATATATATATATATACACACACACACATATATATACACATATACAGATGCAGGAGTGAACTAACAGGTTGTACATTCAGGGAACCACAGATAGCAGTGAACAGACCGGTGTAACCGGTTCGACTGGCTGGAGATAATAAGGGAAGAGACCACTGTAGATACAACATTACTAACACTCTAGAGTTACACTGGCTCAGAAACAGATAGACAGACAGACAGTCACAGATATCTTACTTGGCGTATGCCTTCTCTAACAGAGCGCTCCAGAACTCACTCCCCTCAGCAGAATGAACGAATAGCAGCTCTCCATTTTTGACTGGCAGGCGGTCGTCAATGACAACGTCCACCCACTCTCCAAACTGCCAGAACTGTGGAGAACCAGAAGGAATTCGGTGATGTTCTGAGTGTGGTTATAGTGGGTTATTTTATTCATAGTGTAATATTCTTAGTGTATTGTTCCCAGTGTGTTCCTAGTGTAATGTACCTAGTTAAAATGTTCCTAGTGTGTTCTTAGTGTAATGTTCTTAGTGTAATGTTCCTAGTGTGTTCCTAGTGTAATGTTCCTAGTGTAATGTTCCTAGTGTAATGTCCCTAGTGTAGTGTTCCTAGTGTAGTGTTCCTCATGTTTCTAGTGTGTTCCTAGTGTAATGTTCCAAGTGTTCCTAGTGTAGTGTTCCTAGAGTAATGTTCCAAGTGTTCCTAGAGTAATGTTCCTAGTGTAATGTCCCTAGTGTAGTGTTCCTAGTGTAATGTTCCAAGAGTTCCTAGTGTAATGTTCCAAGAGTTCCTAGAGTAATGTTCCAAGTGTAATGTCCTTAGAGTAATGTCCCTAGTGTAGTTTTCCTAGAGTAATGTTCCAAGTGTAATGTTCCTGGTGTTCTCAGTGTAATGTTCCTAGTGTAATGTTCCTGGTGTTCTCAGTGTAATCTTCCTAGTGTAATGTTCCTGGTGTTCTCAGTGTAATCTTCCTAGTGTGTTACTAGTGTAATGTTCCTAGTGTCCCTAGTGTTCTCAGTGTAATGTTCTTAGTGTATTGTGTTGTACCTGGAAGTGAAATATTCCGGCGTATTCTCCGTCCTCAAAGCTCTGTCCGTGAGGAACCACTCGTGACAGAACCTCCTGGTTCAGAGTCAGAGAGGCGATGGCCGCCAGTAGCCAACAGTCACCTGGAACCAGACCAGTACTGTAGTACCACTGCTACTACTACTACTAATATAGTGTTACTCTAGTACTAGTATATACTACAGTGTTACTCTAGTACCAGTATTTACTACAATTACTACTACAGTGTTACTGTAGTACCAGTATATACACTACTACTATTACAGAACAACTACTACTACTATAGTGGTGGTAGTTGTAGTACAGTTTCTTCCCACAGGCCGTCAGGACTGTGAACACAGATCTCACCAAGTCACACACACACACACACACACACACACACACACACACACACACACACACACACACACACACACACACACACACACACACACACACACACACACACACACACACACACACACACAACACACACACACACACACACACACACACACACACACACACACACACACACACACACACACACACACACACACACACACACACACACACACACACACACACACACACACACACACACACACAGTGTGTGGTAGTATGGCAGTGCCACTTTCATTTCACTGCATATCCTGTATGTGTATGTGAGGAATACATTTCTCGAATCTGGAATCTTGAGTTGTAGTATGTACTACTACTACAGTAACAATATACTAGTTTTGTAGTAGTAGTAGTAGTAGTATATAATGGTACTACAGTAACACTATACTAGTTCTGGAACAGTAGTATATAATGGTACTACAGTGTGAGGCTGCTCTCTAGCCAGCCACACCCCAAAAACACACAGAACACACACAAAAGACGAGATGTAGTGTTTGTACCTAACCCTCCCTGACAGATGTCAGTCCTGGCCGCTCCCTCAGTGATGAACTGAGGACATGAGGTCAGCTCCTAAACACAGGAAACAGGAAGTACATCACACACCACACAGGAAATACATCACACACCAGACAGGAAGTATGTTGCACACCTAACAGGAAGTATGTCACACACCCGAGAGGAAGAACGTCACACACTCGAGCAAGCAATACAGTTCTCTTTCTAATTATATACTAGTCTATAGCAACCACAATGAATCTCTCTCTTAGTCGCCGTAGTCTGCGCTATTCTCATGGCGGCGGTTTACATTCAACCACGGGCTGATGCAAACATCGCATTGGACAAACTTTACATTGAGGTGAGCAAACTTCAGAACAGCTATCCCGAGGCAGTCCCCGGCAGACTTAAACCACTGCAACTTAAAAAAGGTAAAGGTAACTCTTGATCACTGTTACACCTCCATTCCATTGACTTTCGGAAAATCAGACCACGGCCTTCTTGGACTTCAATGTGGTGCTTGGGGAGGACGGTCCTCCGTACAGTAATTTTGAATTGTGCTCCTCCACTAATTTTAAGCCCACGCTGCAGATGTAGTACAGCGTCGGCGGAGTGTATTCAAGACCACTGACCTGGATGTGTATGCAGATCATGTCACAGCATAGATAATATATAACAGGCTGGTGGAGGAATGCATCCCGATGAGGTCCCCCGGACATTACAGTCCGGGAGCTCTGGCACAGACGTATGTGGCAAGGTCTGAGGGTCCTCCCCAACTACAAAGGGAGCTTAAGGGGAGTCACCAACAACGACCCTTCCCTACCAGACAAGCTGCACACGTTTTATGCTAGCTTTGAACAGGGGAACTCTGAGTGCACCAACAAATTGGACATTCATCCAGAGGACTACATACTGCAACTGTCCGAGTTTGAGGTCTGCAGAACCTTCAGGAGTATGAAAGCAGAGTTCCACACCAAGTCTTCAAGACCTGCTCAGACCAGCTGAATCCTATGTTCATGGACATCTTCAAGGCATCACTGCGGTAGTCCGTCGTCCCAGTGTGCTCTTAGCATGTTGTATATTCTAGCAAGTGTATATCCTTAATGTTGATAACACGCTCTTATCACAGCTACTTAAGCAGGTGACCTGGCAGTACCAAATTGTGTTATTCATCTTGTTAATATGAATGCTTGTGAACTGCTCTATTTTTATGTTTGCGTACCTCAGCGTTATGCTATGTCTACTTCAACAAATGTACTCCTTGTAAGTCGCTTTGGATAAAAGCGTCTGCCAAATGTCCTAAATGTAAATGTAGTCATGAAGGGGATGGAGAAATTGATCATGGCACAAATAAACGGTATCATCCTGGACTCACTCTTCGCATACAGACTAGGGATGTGCATCAATAATCTTTCATTCGGATAACCGTCAGAGGCATTACTATTAGAATAATGATATCCCTCCATATATCCAGTTATTCTAGTAATGTACAGAATCATGGGAATTCATCCGAAAAAATGCCGGCTGTCACAAAAAGCTGGCTTTCCCGATAAAGTTGCGAGAATAACTCAAAACTGTGACAATTTCTGCATATGCGGAATTGATTGCAGATGCACGATGGTGCGCGAAACTCACGTCCTCTCATAACAACCACTTGTGTGCCTTTTTCTCAGAAATGATCCAAACCCTAAATTATACTAAATGCAAACGTTGCCCAACTGTTATTGACAGTCCAACGTAGGCCTTTATCTTATTTTATTGTTTTAAGCTGCAGAGTAAGATGTTTGCGCATTCACAATGTTTGTTCAATTGTTGTCACAATATACAATGGTTCAGATAGTATAGTATTGTTGTAGAAATTCATACTGCGGGAGTGAATAGGAGTAAGCATTCCATTATAGGCTGCATGTTACACATTGCAAAAATAAAGAACTCTTTCTTTCTGTCCGTTTCTCTCTATAGGTCTCTCTCTCTGGCTCTCTGTATGGTGATTGATGACTCTCTCTCTCTCTCTCTCTCTCTCTCTCTCTCTCTCTCTCTCTCTCTCTCTCTCTCTCTCTCTCTCTCTCTCTCTCTCTCTCTCTCTCTCTCTCTCTCTCTCTCTCTCTCTCTCTCTCTCTCTCTCTCCTCTCTCTCTCTCTCTCTCTCTCTCTCTCTCTCTCTCTCTCTCTCTCTCTCTCTCTCTCTCTCTCTCTCTCTCTCTCTCTCTCTCTCTCTCTCTCTCTCTCTCTCTCTCTCTCTCTCCACAGACAAACAAACATAATACGCAGGGCACGCCTAACAATTAAAACCCACACAGACATGTACATGTATGATGAACCTCTGTAACAACGTTTTATTCATTTCGATGAACATAAACATCGTGTTGACAACACGACGACATGTTATTAAAACCACAAGTTCAGCTCAACACCGAACCGGGAATACGAAACCTCTTAAGTCTACCGTGGGTCTGAACCGGGAATACGACACGTCTACCGTGGGTCTCTTCCCGGTCCCACGTAGCGGTGAATCGTGGATAAGAACGGGAATAAGGTGGTGTTCACCGGGGATCTGAACCGGGAATAGGTGGTATTTACCGTGGGTCTCTCCCAGGTGACTCCCCGGACCTTGGAGGAGTTCGCTCCCAGCTCGTTGAAGCCCAGGGAGGAGACGGTTGCCGGGAAGGTGTCGTCCTGGAACAACCGTCCGTAGTCTCGGCACTGGTCCCGCAGGGCCTCGTAGTCCTGGCCCAGGTAGTGGACCGCCTGGCCCGCGGAGCCCACGCCGGACCTCCGGTCCCGCTGGTGCTGCAGGGTCGCTGCGATGCCCGACATTTTGTTGAGTTCCTTCTGGTTCCGAGTCAACTTTTCTAACTGTTTTTCACCTGTGGTGTCAGTTTACCTATTCACCTGTGGTGTCAGTTTACCTATTCACCTGTCGTGTCTCTTTACCTGTTCACCTCTCACCTCTCACCTGTTGTGCTCACTTCTCCTTCTCCTCACTTCACCTGTTTAACCTGTCCGATCTCCTCCCTTCCCCTCTCCTGCTCACAGAGGGAGGAGGAGGAGGAGGAGAGGAGGAAGGTGTGTCCGTGTTGGTCGACTGTAATAATCTCCTCTCTCAAACACTAAGAGATGCCGACATGTCGGATTGTTATGGTTCAAGTAATTATTATTATTTGTAAGTCCTTTATATAAAAATTATTAGTATGATCAACCATATTCAAGTTGTTATTAATATTAAAACTCACATTAATATTCAAGCCATTATTATTATTGTTGTTATTATTATTATTATTATTATTATTATTATTGGTGGTAGTAGTAGTAATAGTAGTAGTAGTAGTAGTAGTAGTGTAAGTCATTGCAAAAGCAGCGACAGTTCAACCTAATATTTGTTTTTTCTACATGAAAAAGTTGTATATTGTTGGTCAGATCATCGAACATGAAAGGTTTTGTTACCGACAAACAACAAACACCGGATCAGAGGATCTGATTGGATGACGTCTGGTATGTTGATGAGGTGACTCGCCAGCCCTGGTCAGTTAATAGGCACACCCACACACACATACACTCTCTCTCTCTCTCTCTCTCTCTCTCTCTATATATATATATATATGTATATACACACACACACACACACATTACATTACATTACATCACAGTCATTTAGCAGACGCTTTTATCCAAAGCGACTTACAATAGTGTTGGCAGCTGTTTACATTTCCCAGTAGGCCAACACAGCAAATAACAAAGAAAAGAGATGAGCATTAAGCAGAGTATTCACCCACTCCACTCACTCACTCACACACACAGCGCAATGGGGGGGGATGATAGAGGAGAGACAGAGTGATGGAGGGTTGATAGAGGAGAGACAGTGTGATGGAGGGATGATAGAGGCGAGACAGTTGGTCTGATTGTCATAATCGAACATCGAAGGTTTTATTAACGACAAACAAACACCGGATCAAAAGATCTGATTGGATGACGTCTGGGATGTTAATCACGTGACTCACCGGCATTGGTGACTGTTAATGGGCACACCCTGTGACGTTGAACCCTTGTTCAATCTGAAAAGGATGTCAATACGTTTAATGTTGAATGTTTATTGTAAAAAAAAGTTTTTGTTAATAGATAGAAAACAAATAATTCGGTGAAGTCGCGTTCGGTAACGTCACCACTCAAAAAGTTAGTGAGAGGTTGCAGGAGAGAAACCTGGGATATCAAATATGGGATATAAAATATGGATACGTTTACTAAAATATATTCTGTATGCAAGTGCATCGTTTATATGATTTTAACAACAAAGATGCTTTTCATTAATATGTTTATCAAGATAAATTTCATCAGATACTTTTTTTTTCCCAAGGATATCAACTTAACCTGACGTGCATTGCCAATGCTTCCTATGTAAAAAATTGATTGAGAGTTATAGACAGTTAGATAAATATAAATATATACTTGTATGTGTATCTATGTTCTATCCAACAGGATCTTCTTTCTAACTTCATAACTCCTGGATGGGAGCTCCGCCCCCTAAGATCGATATAGAGGAGTATCTCTGTTCTATCCAGTTAGATCTATATAAATATAGATCATTATCTGTATCTTTGTTCTTTCCAGTAAGATATATATAAATATAGACTAGTATGTGTATCTCTGTTCCATCCAACAGGATCTTCTTTCTAACTTCATAACTCCTGAATGGGAGCTCCGCCCCCTAAGATCGGTAGAGGAGTATCTCTGTTCTATCCAGTAAGATAAATATGAATATAGACTTATGTGTATCTCTGTTCTATCCAACAGCATCTTCTTTCTAACTTCATAAAGCTCCGCCCCCTAAGATATATATACAGGGGTATTTCTGTTATATCCAGTAAGATATATACATGTCGATTATTATGACGTTTGTAATAATGTGTCGGTTAGTAAGAATATTTTCATAACTGCAGGATTGGAGCTCCTCCCCATAAGATCTATATAAATAAAGATGAACATCTGTATCTCTTCTATCCAGTTAGATCTATGAATGTAGATTATTATGTGTATCTCTGTTCTACCCAGAAAAAATCTTCATAACTCCAGGATGGTAGCTCCTCCTTCTCCTCCTCCTCCTTCTGCGTGGCGGAGAGGCAAACTTTCCACCTCCGATCTCAACTCTTTAGTTGGACCAGGAACACCTCTCTCGCTCCGACATGTCTGGTGTGGCGTCCACTCTGGCCAAGAAGAGGGCCCTGGCCGCGGGCTTCGGGTCCAACGCCAAGGCGGTGAAGTACCTGAACCAGGACTTCCAGGCTTTGAGGTCCGAGAGCCAGTCCCGGGGCCAGCTGTTCTGCGACCCCACCTTCCCCGCCGCGCCCGAAAGTCTGGGCTTCAAGGAGCTGGGGAGGAACTCCGCCAAGACCCGAGGGGTGACTTGGCAAAGACCCACGGTGCGTTACTTGTTACTTTGGATCACTGCGTTACTTTAGACCCGCTCGTTACTTTGGATCACACGTCACCTTTTAATTAGTTATTAAGTTTGTTAAGTTGCAGTTGTTGACGTCGCGACCATCAAACTGGGGCGTGGTGTGTCCAGACCAGAATCTGGGCTGACGCTGATTGGTTTACTAATTCTAGTTTATGTTTGGCAACTTGTTAACATCTAAGTTAGTATTACAACTTATCTATCAACTAAGTTAGTATCACAACATGTGTAACAAGTTAGCATCACGACTAATATAACAGCTAAGTTATATTACTTGTATTACAACTTATCTACCAACTTATCTAGTAATACAACTTATTTAACAACTAAGTTAGTATTACAACTTAGTTAGTGATACAACTTATCTAACAACTAAGTTAGTATCACAACGTATCTAATAACTTAATTAGTGTCGCAACTTATCTAACTACTTACTTAGTTGTGATACTTACAATAGGCGCATGGTGGCTGGTAAATGCTGGCATGTGTGTAGTTTGCGTATATGTAAAATATGTAAACAATTTTTCCATGTGTTCTTCCTTTTGTTGAAATGAGCAAAACGAGTAAAGCAACTAGAATATGTTTCAACCATCAACCGAAATACCCCTTTATTAAATTATTTATTTTAAAAGTGTTAAAAGTTTTGTATAACTTCTTGATGAGAGATGTTGTTGTACAGGATCTGGAGGTTGTCATAGTAATATTTTGTTGTACATGAGCTGCTGGTTGTCATAGTTACATGTTTGTTGTACAGGAGCTGGAGATTGTCATAGTAACATGTTGTTGTACAGGAGCTGATGGTTGTCATAGTAACATGTTGTTGTGCAGGAGCTGGTGTCCAGCCCAGAGTTCATCATTGGAGGTGCCTCCAGGACGGACATCTGCCAGGGAGGGCTAGGTAAGTTGAGTACCACCCAGATACCTTCAGGACCTGGTCTAGGACCTGTAGTTCATGTACAAGGCAAACCAGGCACTAGCCCAGGCCCTAGACCAGGTCCTAGACCAGGTCCTAGACCAGGTCCTAGACCAGCACAGGTCCCAGAACAGGTCCTATATGAGGTACAAGAAAAGGTACTAGACCTGACCAGGTACAAGACCAAGTCCTATACCAAACAAGGTTGTAGACCAGTGCCTAGACCAGGTCCTAGACCAGGTCCTTAACCAGGTCCTAGACCAAGGCCTAGACCAGACAAGGCACTCGTTGTGGCCAAAGTTGTGTCGGGCCAGTTCCTTGACCTGGTTTAGGAAGTGTCTTAATTTATAACACTTCAGATACTTCGAGGTGTCCACATATACACATGGTATATATCTTAAGGTCATATTGCAGTTTAAGGGTTAACCCTAACCCTTTAATGGAGACCTGGGCGTGTCTGTTTCTGTACTGGCACCACTGAGGTGGGCGTTGTTTACTTCCCATGTGCTGATGACTCATAAACATAGAGGAAACCACCATAAATCTCTCTCTCTCTCTCTCTCTCTCTCTCTCTCTCTCTCTCTCTCTCTCTCTCTCTCTCTCTCTCTCTCTCTCTCTCTCTCTCTCTCTCTCTCTCTCTCTCTCTCTCTCTCTCTCTCTCTCTCTCTCTCTCTCTCTCTCTCTCTCTCTCTCTCTCTCTCTCTCTCTCTCTCTCTCTCTCCTCTCTCTCTCTCTCTCTCTCTCTCTCTCTCTCTCTCTCTCTCTCTCTCTCTCTCTCTCTCTCTCTCTCTCTCTCTCTCTCTCTCTCTCTCTCTCTCTCTCTCTCTCTCTCTCTCTCTCTCTCTCTATGTCACTTATGACAGCCATTACTTCCTTCAACATTTTTTGCTCTAGCATTATGCAGGTTTATTCTCCCTTCAGGGCCTAGGGTAAGGGGATGAGTCAACATATAGTTTGTGAACCTGTTAAGACTAGAATAAAATCAACTTGACTAGGAGGATAAGAGAGGACTATAACGCATATAAGTGTTGGTAGCCAGTGTGTGTGTGTGTGTCCAGGTGACTGCTGGCTGCTGGCTGCCATCGCCTCTCTGACGCTGAACGAGGATGTGATGGCTCGGGTGGTTCCTAGTGACCAGGACTTTGGACCCCAATACGCCGGAATATTCCACTTCCAGGTAAATATTCTGCTCTGGTTTTATGGGTTCTGTCTCCACAGTTGTAGTGATAGTGGTACCAGCTGATGTTCTCTTGTGGTTCTCCACAGTTCTAGTGCTGGTGGTACCAGCTGATGTTCTCTTGTGGTTCTCCACAGTTGTAGTGATAGTGGTACCAGCTGATGTTCTCTTGTGGTTCTCCACAGTTCTAGCGCTGGTGGTACCAGCTGATGTTCTCTTGTGGTTCTCCCCAGTTCTAGTGCTGGTGGTACCAGCTGATGTTCTCTTGTGGTTCTCCACAGTTCTAGTGATGGTGGTACCAGCTGATGTTCTCTTGTGGTTCTCCACAGTTCTGGCAGTACGGAGAGTGGGTGGATGTTGTCATTGACGACCGCCTGCCAGTCAAAGATGGAGAGCTGCTATTCGTTCATTCTGCTGAGGGGAGAGAGTTCTGGAGCGCTCTGTTAGAGAAGGCATACGCCAAGTAAGATGTCTGTCTGAGTGTCTATGTCTGCATGTGTGTCTGTCTAGCTGTGAGTACCTGTCTGTCTGTGTGTCTGCTTGTCTGTCTGTCTGTCTGCGTATCTTTCTGTCTGTCTGCCTGTCTGTCTTTCTGTCTGTCTGATGGCCTGTCTGTCTGCAGGGTGTGTGGGTGTTATGAGGCCCTCTCTGGAGGTTCCACAACTGAGGGGTTTGAGGACTTCACTGGAGGCATCGCTGAGAACTTTGACCTCCTGAATCCGCCCTCCAACATGTTCCAGATCATCAAAAAGGCTCTGGAGGCTGGAGCCCTGTTGGGCTGCTCCATCGATGTAAGGCTGGACCACAGTAGTAGTATTAGTGTATATATAATGTAGATACCACAGTACTAGTATAAGTATATATACTGTATATACAACAGTGATAGTATTAGTATGTATACTGTAGATACCACAGTACTAGTATTAGTATAAAAATGATACATACCACAGTACTAATATTAGTATATATTCTGTAGATACAACGGTACTAGTATTATTATATATACTGTAGATACTATAGTATTAGTATTAGTATATATACTGTAGATACAACAGTGATAGTATTAGTATGTATACTGTAGATACCACAGTACTAGTATTAGTATAAAAATGATTGTGTGTGTGTGTGTGTGTGTGTGTGTGTGTGTGTGTGTGTGTGTGTGTGTGTGTGTGTGTGTGTGTGTGTGTGTGTGTGTGTGTGTGTGTGTGTGTGTGTGTGTGTGTGTGTGTGTGTGTGTGTGTGTGTGTGTGTGTGTGTGTGTGTGTGTGTGTGTGTGTGTGTGTGTGTGTGTGTGTGCGCGCGTGCATCTTGTGTTCACCAGATCACCAGTGCTGCTGACTCTGAGGCCGTCACTCGTCAGAAGCTGGTCAAAGGTCACGCCTACTCCCTGACCGGCGCTGTGGAGGTGAGGGGTCAGCTGGTTCCATGGATACAGCTGGTCACTGAGGAGAGGAGGCTGGTGTCCTGAGACTACTAGGACTAGTAGTCTCAACTAGGATTATCTACTAGGAGTCTCAACAAGTAGTCTTAACTAGGAGTCTCAACTAGGAGACTCGACTAGTAGTCTACTAGTAAACTAGTCCTGGGTCACGACTACAGGAGGGTTGAAGGCGTGAACATCAGGTGGTAGATAGGTGTGTGTGTTCTGGTCAAGACGTGTGTGTGTTCTGGTCAAGACGTGTGTGTGTGTGTGTGTGTGTGTGTGTGTGTGTGTGTGTGTGTGTGTGTGTGTGTGTGTGTGTGTGTGTGTGTGTGTGTGTGTGTGTGTGTGGTGTGTGTGTGTGTGTGTGTGTGTGTGTGTGTGTGTGTGTGTGTGTGTGTGTGTGTGTGTGTGTGTGTGTGTGTGTGTGTGTGTGTGTGTGTGTCCAGGTGAGTTACCGTGGTCGGCAGGAGAAGCTGGTGAGGATTCGGAACCCCTGGGGTCAGGTGGAGTGGACCGGAGCCTGGAGTGATGGGTCAGTACCTCACGATAACCTTTAACCCCTGACCCTAAACTTTAACCCTGAACCATTTCAACTTAACCCCTAACCCTAACCATAACCCCCTAATCATAACCATAAACTCTGCAGAAAGTTTGTCCAGACTTTGAACTCTGCACCACGAAGACAGCCCCCACCCCCCCTGCTGCCACGCCTATGCTGCTGCTGCCCCCCCTATGCTGCTGCTGTCCCCCCATGCTGCTGCTGCCCCCCATGCTGCTGCTGCCCCCCCCCTGCTGCCGCCCCCGCCCCACACCTCTGCTCAAGTCTTTGACTAACTGTAAAAAAATGATATATATATATATTTTTAAATGTAAAAACAAACTGTATCACAACTACCTACCTCTATAGTTTACATATTTATTAATAAGATACCTGTTTACTGTACCTGCCATATATATTAAAATCTCAACTGTTGATAGAACTGCTCCAAATCCTGTATATACACTTATATATGCCATACATTTATATATGCTCACGTATATACATTTACATTTATATATATTTATCCTGCTTTCAATACCTGCATACCCCTGATCACTACCTGTTAAATACTCACTTACCTGTGTGTGTGTATATATATATATATATACATATATACCTATTATTATTATTATTATTATTATTATTATTATTATGCTCATATCCCATTTAATACCTAGTAGACTGTCTTTTAACCTGTACATTTAAACTGTAAATTATATTACCATGCACTTTACTGCAACTTTTGCACTCTGGTTAGATGCTAAATTATTTTCACTGTACTCATTGTGCTGTGCAATGACAATACATTTGAATCTAATCTAATCGAAACCCCTGACCCGAACCTTAACCCTTAACTCCTGACTGTAATCCCTGTTCATAACCATGGCAGCTAGCTTTTGAGTGTTTGTGATTGGTGGATGATGAATCATGATGTCTTCAGGTCATCAGAGTGGAACGACGTCCAGGGAGACTGTCCCAACGCCAACGCAGAGGATGGAGAGTTCTGGTGAGTCACCAACATATAAGGGAGCTCTAAAGGGTTCTAAAGTGAGTTCTAAAATTAGTTTTAAAATTAGTTTTTTAAAGTGATTTTTTTTTTTTAAGTGATCTCTAAAGTAAATTTTAAAGGGAATTCTAAAGTGAGCTGCAAAGTGATTTATAAGGTGAGCTTCAAAGTAAGTTCTAAAGTGAGTTCTAAGGGGTGATTTACCCTGGTTCCAGGATGTCCTTCAAGGAGTTCATGAGACACTATTCTCGGGTCGAGGTCTGTACCCTGACTCCAGACACCATTCTGGACGACTCCGTGAAACACTGGAGCGTTGGGAAGTTTGACGGAACCTGGAGGAGAGGATCCACCGCCGGAGGCTGCCGCAACAACCCCTGTAAGACTACTGCAACACTTCTACAGTAATACTACTGTACTATTAACATTGTACTACTATTGCTACACCACTGTCACAACCTTGTTACTAATATTCGACTATACGATATACAATACTACATAGCCATACCTACATTAATTCTACTAATACTACTACTATACTGCTACTACTAATAATACGACTACTATCCTACTACTACTACTACTACTACTATGGCTATATGATAGGTAGTACTGGTACACTTCTGGTTCCCATTGTGACTGAGATGATGCTGGTGGTTCCCATGGTGACTGAGACAATACTTGTGGTTCCAGACACCTTCTGGATGAACCCCCAGTTTGTGATCAAGCTGGATGAGGAGGATGACGACCCAGAGGATGGGGAGGAGGGCTGCAGTCTGGTTCTGGGACTCATCCAGAAGAACCGCAGAAATATGAGGAAAGTTGGACAAGACATGCACACCATAGGCTTCGCCATCTATGAGGTACACATGTATACATACATATATAATATACTGTCCATCTACAAGGTACACACACACATATATATATATATATATATATATATATATATATATATATATAAAATATATAATATATTATATATATATATATATATATATAACAGAGACAGCATCTAGCTTGTTTAAGTTGTAATCTTGGTGAACCTGTGGTTTGGTTAGTATAATTATTCATAAGATGGAGTCGTATGAATTTACAAGATTCTTTATGACCTGAACCAAATACTTTGTCTGTAACTGTTTTCATCATAATTATGGTTGTTCTTGTTCTTCTCCCCAGCTTCCCCCCAGGTGAGAACATTCTAGAACATTCTCCCAGAAGGCAGCCCGAGGTCAAGGGTCAAGTCTGACACATCTCTTAGAAAACATCAACTATATTCCAGTCCCTTCCAAACAGGAAACACCACATACAACCATGACCTTTCACACATTCTACTAGTACACCAGTATAAGTATTAGCAGTACTCAGCTATCACTAACAGCCCTGTGTATCTGCTCCTCCAGTTCCACGGGCAGAGGGAGGTGCACCTGGATAAGAACTTCTTCCTGTCCCACGCCCAGACAGCGCGGTCCGAGACATTCGTCAACCTCCGGGAGGTCAGCACTCGCTTCAAGCTCCCGCCGGGGGAGTACCTGGTGGTGCCCTCCACCTTTGAAGCCCACCTGGACGGAGACTTCTGCATCCGTGTCTTCTCAGAGAAGCAGTCCCAAACAATGTAAAGTCCTGGTTTATAAAGGGTTATAAAGATTTATAAATGGGTTATATAGGTTTAATAAAGGGTTATATATGTTTATAAATGGTTATAAAGGTTTATAATGGGTTATAAAGTTTTTCTATGTATACAGGGTTATCGAGGGTTATAAAGGTTAATACAAGTTTATAAAGAGTTATATAGGGTTATAGAGATAAAAAGAGTTTCCATAACCTTTATAACGTTTAATTTTTAGGAAAGGAAATTTCCAAATTCCTTTAAACATTAATTATGGGTTATAAACGTTTCTAAATGTTTAGAAAGGGTTAGTTTGTTGTAGATGTGTGTGTGGGCTTTTACTTTGTGATTTGATGTGTGTGTGTGTGTGTGTGTGTGTGTGTGGCGCTCAGACCTTGTGATGATCCAGTCAACGCTGAGCTTGACGATGTAAGTTCAACAACAATAGATTGGTTGTCTTCTCTAGTTGTTTCTCTAGATGTTTCAGTAGATGTTGCTCTACATTTTTCTCTGGATATTTCTCTAGATAGTCTCTAGTTATATATCTTTCTCTTGATGTTCCTTTAGATGTTATACATGTTTCTCTTGATATTTAGATAGTTGCTCTAGATGTTCTAGTTGTTTCAGAAAATGTTCTAGATGTTGGTCTTGCTGTGTCTGTATATGTTTCTTTAGATGCTTCTCTAGATGTTCTAGGTGCTTCTCCAGATGTTCTACATGTTTCTCTAGCTGTTGTTCTCCTGCGTTTAGGAGGAGGTTTCTGATGAGGACGTGGATGCTGGTTTCAGAGGACTGTTCACCAAGCTGGCCGGAGATGTAAGTTCATCTAAAATACGAGAAAATAATCTTCTTTATCTGTTATCCCTCTTTTGTTCTACTTTTTAATGTTTTATTGATCCATCCTTTAAAGCTAATCGGCTTCTATGTGTTTTTTAGGACATGGAAATCTCTGCAACGGAGTTAAGAACCATTTTGAATAAGATTGTTGGCAAACGTAAGTGTTGATGTTGTCTTAACAGTATATTTGAATATTCTTTTAATATTATAATAATATAATTGAATAATTTTGCGATTCCAGGAGTTTAACTGGTTTTCTTTACAGGAACCGACATCAAAACTGATGGCTTCAGCCCGGAGACCTGCAGGGTCATGGTCAACCTACTGGACGTATCCTTGTACTGTAGTAGTACTATATATATTATACGTATCCTAGTACTGTAGTAGTACTCTATATAAATATAGTATAAACATTTCCTAGTACTGTAGTAGTACTATATATATAGTATTACACATATCCTAAAACTATGTAATAGTACTATATATATAGTATTATACGTATCCTACTACTATGTAGAAGTACTATACATATTATATGTATCCTACTACTATGTAGTAGTAGTAGTAGTACAATACTATATATATAGTATTGTAGTACTGTAGTTGTTCTATATATCTCTATTACATATAGTATTTTATATATGTATGTGTGTATGTATATATGTATGTGTGTATATATATGTATGTATGTATTTATGTATATATATATATATACAGGCAGGACGTTTTGTCTGGAGTATTATATATCAGTAGTATTAGTAGTATAAATATTAGTAGTATTATATATCTGTAGTACTATATATATATAAATGTATCGTTGTAGTGTTAACTTCCAAGCAGGAAAGTGGGAATGGGAAGCTTGGTCTCGGAGAGTTTGCGACTCTGTGGAAAAAAGTTCAGAAATATCTGGTAAGTCAACATCGGCATGAATGTATTAATAATATAATTAATAAAATATCAAATCATAATTTATTATACCTACGCCTGGTAGAGGTATCTGTGTAGATAAGTACTGTCTAGTTATCTTTATAGATTAATACTGTCTGGTTATCTGAATAGATTAGTACTGTCTGGTTATCTGTATAAACACACGTCTTTTCAACATTGCGTGGAAGTCTGGGACAGTGCCTGAGGAGTGGCAAACGGGGGTGGTGGTGGATTTCAAGGCATAGTCATGGAGGGGAGGGGTTTCAGTATGGTGGGCTCAGGATTGAATCACTGCTGTTTGCAGATGATGTGGTCCTGTTTGCGTCATCAGTATGTGACCTTCAGCACTCACTGGATCGGTTTTCAGCGGAGTGTGAAGCGGCTGGGGTGAGGATCAGCACCTCCAAATCTGAGGCCATGGTTCTTAGCAGGAAACCGGTGGATTGTCTACTCCAAGTAGGGAGGGAGTCCTTATCCCAAGTGAAGGAGTTCAAGTATCTGGGGGTCTTGTTCTCGAGTGAGGGGAGGATGGAGCGTGAGATTGACAGGAGAATAGGTGCAGCGGGAGCGGTATTGGGTGCCCTTTGGCGCACCGTTACCAAAAGAGAGCTGAGCCAGAAGGCAAAGCTCTCGATCTACCGGTCAGTCTTCGTTCCTACCCTCACCTATGGCCATGAACAATGGGTAATGACCGAAAGGACGAGATCGCGAATACAAGCGGCCAAAATGAGTTTCCTCAGGAGGGTGGCTGGTATCTCCCTGAGGGATAGGGTGAGAAGCTCAGTCACTCGTGAGAGACTCAGAGTAGAGCCGCTGCTCCTTCACGTAGAAAGGAGCCAGTTGAGGTGGTGGGCATCTAGTAAGGATGCTTCCTGGTCGCCTCTCGAGGGAGGTTTTCCAGGCACATCCAACTGGGAAGAGACCACGGGGCAGACCAAGGTACAGGTGGGGTGATTACATCTCCACACTGGCCTGGGAACGCCTCAGGATCCCCCAATGTCAGAGCTAGTCGATGTTGCCAGGGAGAGGGAAGTTTGGAGTCCCCTGCTGAAGCTGCTACCTCCGGAGATGGATGGATGGATGGTTATCTGTATAGATTAGAACTGTCTGGTGAGGTTATCTGTATAGATTAGTACTGTCTGGTAAGGTTATCTGTATAGATTAGTATTGTCTAGTAATGTTATATATATAGATTTGTACTGTCTGGTAGAGTTATCTGTATATATTAGTACTGTCTGGTAAGGTTGTCTGTATTGATTAGTACTGTCTGGTTGTAGTCCATCTACAAGCAGAATGACACTGATAACTCTGGGACTATGAGCACCCCAGAGATGAGGGTCGCCTTAAAAAACGCTGGTGAGTTAACATGTCTCAACGTGTGTGTGTGTGTGTGTGTGTGTGTGTGTGTGTGTGTGTGTGTGTGTGTGTGTGTGTGTGTGTGTGTGTGTGTGTGTGTGTGTGTGTGTGTGTGTGTGTGTGTGTGTGTGTGTGTGTGTGTGTGTGTGTGTGTGTGTGTGTGTGTGTGTGTGTGTGTGTGTGTGTGTTAGGTGTAAAGTATGTGTGTGTTGTTTAAAGTGCTAAGTCTAATGTGTGTGTGTGTGCGTGCAGGCTTCACCCTCAACAACGCCATCTACCAGATGCTGGTGGCCCGTTACTCAGAACCTGACATGACGATGGACTTTGATAACTTTGTGGCCTGTTTGATGCGCCTGGAGATGATGTTCAGTAAGTCTGCTCGGTTGAGTACTAGTAGTACGAGTAACACCAGTAGTATCAATAGTAGTACTGTTATTAGTAGTGTTATTAGTCATAGTAGTATTGTTCTAATGTGGATGTTCTGTGACCCTCAGGGATCTTTAAGAAGTTGGATCCAGACAACAGCGGTTCTGTGGAGGTCTCTTTAGAACAGGTCAGCCCTGTTCTCCTAGAACCTCCAAGAACCTCCTCGAACATGTTATAACTTCCTTGAACCTACTAGAACTTTCTAGAACACAGTATAACCTTTTAGAACATACTTAAACCTACTAGAACGTACTAGAACCGTTTAGAACATACAATAAACTTTAGAATCTACTAGAATGTAAATATACTTCAACCTTTAGAATATGCATGTTTTCAATGATAGATAAACTAAACTAATGCTTTGTTTATGTCTCTCTCACTCCCCCTCCATCCTCTTTCACGCTCTTCCTCCATCCTTTTACTCGCTCTCTCTCTCTACCTCCGTCTCTCTCTCTCTATCTCACTCTGCCTCTCTCTCCCCTGCTCTCTGTCTGTCTCTCTCCCCAGTGGTTGAACATTTCCATGGTGTAAGAGGTGGTCCTTCTAATAAAGTATTATTCCAGTTCCTGTCTGTCATGTTTACAAACCACAAAAGGATTTCATTTGTTTTGTTGAGTTTATATATTACATGTATAAATATGTATGTTATCAGGAATATAAACCACCTGATTCCTAATCAACTTTTACCAAAATAAACTTCCAACGACCTCCATGTCTTCTGTAGTTCCTTCTATTATCCATAAATTATCACGACGTATGTGCGCGAGCGTGCGTGCGGTGACTCTAACGTCATGACGTCATATGTCAGCATCTTGATGTTGCGGTGGTACTTTACCTCCACCACCACACCCATCGGCACCACCCTGCCGCTCCATCAGTACCACCCGGTCCATCAGAGTGAAGGCGGCGGTATCGATAAACCGAGAGAATTAGTAAGCGACGCTTTATTTTCCAAAAAGCGACTTTACGGTGAGTTTAATATTAGATGATAAATATGATGCACTTTATAAATATATACCTAATCCGTCGCGCTGCAACGTTTATGAAATGACGCGTGTAAACCACGTATAAATGATATATGATGATAATATATTTGATATGGACGCGTCAGATCTTGGATGAGCGCTGCGCGGTAGTCTCGCGTTAAGACAACAGCCTAGTTGTTCGACCTCTTGTTTTATGTAAATTATATTAGATATGAACTACATTTATGATTTTTATTTGACATTTCAGCTGAATGTGATTCTCATTATGCATATCTAACAAGACGTTCAGAACAAAGCGAATACTTATTACAGACTGTTTAGCAGACAGTATAGTTTAGTGCTGACTACTTGTGTACTACTTTAGATAAATACTGCAGCATTTTAGATAAATACTGCTTACAGTACACACTGGAAACAGTCAGCTGCTAAACATTAAAAAGTAAATTGACTGGACATAGATGATACACTAAGATTTAACATTTTAATGTTAGATAACATACTAAGATATAACATTTAACTGTTAGCTAACACACATATAAGATATGACATCTAATGATGTTGTTGTGTGTATTGTTAGTCCATGGTGTGACTCATAAACAGGAAACAGGAAACCACTGAATCCTTCCTTGTTAAAGAGGCACATACATTGACTGTGTGTGTGTCTGTGTGTCAGTCTCAGTCTCAGACTCTCAGTCTCAGTTCCATGTGCATGGATGTTTATGTGTTACAAATACAAGCATAATGTAAGCTAAGAGAAGCTAATATATGTTAAGCTAACAGAGTGCTTCTATTTTATAGTGATCGGAGGCGGAGCAGAGGTAGTGTATCTGCAGTATCTGGCCCCGCCCACCTTAACAACCTGTCTCCCTACCTGTCTGACCCTCTACCTGTCTGTCTTGCTACTTGTCTGACCCTCTACCTGTCCAACTTTCTACCTGTCCGACCCTCTACCTGTCTGACCCTCTACCTGTCTGCCCTCCAGGATGTTTGGGGGAGTCTCAGCCCGTATACAGAGAGACCGGCAGCATGCCGAGGGTCTGGGGTCCCACGAGCAGGCCCAGCTCCACCTGAACCAGGACTTCCAGGCGTTGAGGCAAGGCTGTCTGGATGGCGGAGCTCTGTTCCTGGACCCCGCCTTTCCTGCTGAGCCCTCCTCCCTGGGCTTCAAGGAGCTTGCCCCCAACTCTGCAAAGACCAAGGGTGTGGAGTGGTTACGACCCTCTGTAAGTTACACTAACTAACCAGATGTTAACCTGTAGTTACTAACTAACCTGTAGTTACACTAACAGCCTTGTTGTAACACTAACTACCCGATTGTAACATTAACTAACCAGTTGTAACACTAACAAGACGTTACACTAACTAACAAGTAGTAACACTAACTAACAAGTAGTTACACTTACTAACCTTTTGTGACACTAACTAACCTGTAGTGACACTAACTCACCAGCAGTTACACTAACTAACCAGTAGTTACACTAACTAACCACTAGTGTACACTAACTGTGGTCAGCTGTTGATTATTGGTTACCTTCTGGTGAGGTTGTTTATTGGTTGTTGGTTACCGTGTGCAGGAGCTCTCAGACAACCCAGCATTCATAGTGGGTGGAGCCACGAGGACGGACATCTGCCAGGGAGCACTAGGTGAGTCTGCCTGTCTGTCTTTCAATGTCTGACTAATGAATGGGTAGCAGTGTGAGTATTACATAACATTACATGGAATAATATTATTATATAATATATATATATATATATATATAATATATTATTATTATATTATATATATATATATAATATATTATATTATTATTATATTATATATTATATTACTTTATCTTTTTTTTATATTACTTTTGTCCATAGCAACTAACAATAAGGTCATTCAAAAGGTAGTGTGTGAAGGAGACCAGTGACAAATGGTTTGTTCCATCAGGGGGAGAGGACCCCCCTCAGGGAGCCTAGTGGAATGTTCCACAGACCTCCCCTTTGACTCATTGTTTATTATTATCATCATAATTCTCAGCTAGTTCTCTGACTGACTGTTGATGTAGTGGGCTCTCTGGCTGACTGTTATGTGGCTGACTGTTGATCTGACTGGCTGGCTCTCTGTTATTTGGCTGTCTGCCTGGGTGTGTCCCAGTCCGCTGGTATGTGTTTGTTTGAAGAGGAGGAGGGGGAGGAGGCTTAGGAATGGAATTCAGACGCAGGGTTTTGACATGTTGCTAAACGTTGTTGTTGGAGCGGATCAGGAGATCAGGGTTCTCCTACCCCACCCAAATGGATCTATACCCAGATGAACCTCCTCCTCCACCCAGATGAACCTCCAACACCCAGTTACACTAATATCTGTTTGTTTTTCAAAACAATGGAAGTATTTCAACAGCTTTAGATCCTGGGTCAGGGTTGGGGCTCTCCCTGCTGGTTGCTCTAGGAACTACAGATGGTCAGGGTTGGGGGCTCTCCTTGGTGGTCACTCTAGGAACTGCAGCTGGTTTGACAGAACAAGGTCTAAATAGGATTAAAATATGTAATGTCCTGACATCTAGGGCCCTCACATCCCTCACAGGCCTGTTGTGTCAGACATGTTGTCATATTGGACATTGTGTGACATGTTTTTATGTTATTATGTAATTTGTGTTGAGACATCATCAGCTTCAGGTTATTTATAATATTTCAAAATAGTTTTTCTCATATTTCTAAAAGGTTAGTGTTATGTTAATGCTAATGTATCAGGCTAATAATGAAGCTAATAGCTAACCTGACTGACCACTAGCCACAGTTAGTATATAAAGTACACAGGTATTATGAGTACAGGGTATATAAAGTACACAGTTCTATGAGTACAGCAGTGACATCCAGTAGTTGTAAAAGTAGGGGAGGAAGGAAGGTGCTAAAACCCAGGGCATGTAAAACCCAGACACATTGGAAGCAGCATAAGGACATTTGTGTAACTAGTGAGCTACACCCAGAGAAAAATTGTGCTGCTTACAATCGTCTCTTTTTTGTCTTGTATCAGAAATAAATCAGCTATTATTAAGTCTGACCTGGTCTCCTAAATCATAGGAGAAGTAAGGAGCAAAAGAACAGATCAATCTATAGAGAAACAAGAAGTATATAACTTAGAAGCTTTAGAAGCAGAATTTAGGAAAATGGTCAACATCTCATTCTGATCTTAAATTAACCTCAGTTTTGTCTAGGAGAAATAGACTAGACAAAAATAAGATCTTTCATTTTCTCTGGAAGTAAGCACTGATTCAAGATAGCTAGAATTATAATTTGTGTCATTTTGAGATATAGTTGGCAATTTGTGCTGTGAAAGCTGTTAATACTTACATGTTCGGAAGTTTGTCTAACCACAAAACGACATAAGCCTGCATAGCCTGGGCGGCTAGTGGGAATGACAGTTTCTGTTCACGTGACAATATAGGCCTACTATAAAGCAGCTCATCCTGCCTCACTATCAATTTGGACAGTGTATTAGTGGGTACTTTTAGCAGACAAGCCAAACTAAATTGAAATGTATTGTGATTTGAGGGGAAGAAGCATTGTTTTGATGAAAAATAGCTATTTAGCGATTACTCAATCTGAAAAATCGGAATAGAGGTTCGATGCGTAGTGGCTAGTGCTACCAGACAAACCTAACGGAATTTAAATTGGGTGAGATTTGAGGGAGAGGGTTTTTTGTGTAAAGTTGATTTACCTGTATTTAATTAAAATAAGACATACTATCATATAGCTAAACCAATTTTGCACGTAAATTACGTAAATTGTCTAATCGCGAGCCAAAAAAACACCACCGAGTCACGGTCAGTCATGCTTTCTGTTTACGTTTGGTGTCACGCGCACATAAAAACCATGACTCACCGGCCGCTGGGTTCCGGCAGTTAAATAATGGACTTCAATGGGGAGCTTCGGGAGGACGGACCTCTATAAATTGCTAGGGGTGCCTTTGAAGTGTTAAAATAGTAATATTATCAATAGTTGTACAGATCAATCTGTTACATTTTTGTGTATATATTTTTACTCTTGCAAGTTTATTTTTTTCCTGAAATTTCAGGGAGGATGATCCTCCCTTTTCTAAATGGACGAGCCTCCTCTGGGGTACAGGGTATATAAAGTACACCGGTTTTATGAGTACAGGGTATATAAAGTACACCGGTTCTATAAGTACAGGGTATATAAAGTACACAGCTTTATATGAGTACAGGGTATATAAAGTGCTCATTAGTACTACATTAATGTTTACTGCTTGTAGCAGACATGCTGAGACTTCCCAGAAGTCCGTTAATATTAGAGTGCTGTCCACCAATAGGATGTCTGTGTTTCTGTCAGGTGACTGCTGGCTGCTGGCTGCCATAGCCTCTCTCACTCTGAACGAGACATTACTGCACCGAGTGGTTCCCCACGGACAGGGCTTCCAGGAGCAGTATGCTGGCATCTTCCACTTCCAGGTCCTTATCACATATCACATTAACCTCTATAACATTACATTATATCACATCTCATTAGATCACATTACATTATATCACATTACATTATATCACACTTTATTATATCACATTTTATGACATTACATTATGTTATATTACATTATATCACATGATATCAAATCATATTACATTATATCACATATATGTATATATATTTTTATAGTATAGTGTTTTAGAAAATTCATACTGGGAACTGGGAGTAAGCATTCCATTGTACTTATATGGCATATGGCACATACAAATCTTGAATCATAACCTTTTCATTTCATCACATTATATCACATTACATTTCCACACCAAATGTTGTATGGACTTCCTGACGGGCAGGCCTCAAGCGGTGAAGATTTGAAACAACATCTCATCCATTCTGGTCTCAACACCAGAGCACCATAAGGCTGATACCACATGATACCACACACAGCAACAATCAGATTATCAAGCAGACGACACCATCAGCCTGGACGGGACACCGGTCGGAATCTTCAGCTGCTTCCGTTTCCTGGGACTATAGATCTCGGCAACAGAGGTCATGCTGAAGAAGGCACATCAGCGCCTCTATGCCCTGCGGTGCCTCAGGAGAAGCAGCATAGGCAAACAGTGGCTGGTGAACTTCTACCGTGGCACTGTAGAGAGCGTCCTGATGAGTGGCGTCACTGTGTGGTACGGCAACACCACTGCACAGGACAAGAAAGCCATCCAGAGGGTCGTTAGGACGGCGGAAAAGAAAAACGGGTGTGCACTTCCATGCATTGAGGAGATTTTTAGAACCAGATGTCTCCATCCCAAAGGACCGCAACCACCCTGGGCACCATCTCTTCTCCCCTCTACGATCCGGTCGCCGGTTCCGCAGCATCCACACAAGGACTACCATGATCCACTGCTCCACTGCTGGCACTTTAAAATTATTTTTAAATGCTTTTTGCACAATTCACCATATGTACAGTTGTAAGAAAAAGCATGTGAACCCTTTGGAATTAACTGGATTTCTGCATAAATTGGTCATAAAATGTGTTCTGATCTTCATCTAAGTCACAACAATAGACAAACACAGTCTGCTTAAACTAATACCACACAAAAAATTATATGTTTTCATGTTTTTATTGAACACGTAAACATGTAAACATTCACAGTGCAGGGTGGAAAAAGTATGTGAACCCTTATGCTAATGACTTCTCCAAGAGCTAATTGGAGTCAGGAGTCAGCCAACTTGGAGTCCAATCAATGAGACGAGTTTGGAGGTGTTGGTTAAAGCTGCCCTGCCCTATAAAAAACACTCATTGCCTGATGTGAACCATGCCTTGCACAAAAGAGCTCTCAGAAGACCTAAGATTAAGAATTGTAAGATTAAGAAATTAAGAACATGCATAAAGCTGAAAAGGGTTACAAAAGTATCTCTAAAAGCCTTAATGTTCATCAGTCCACGGTAAGACAAATTGTCTATAAATGGAGAAAGTTCAGCACTGTTGCTACTCTCCCTAGGAGTGGCCGTCCTGTAAAGATGACTGCAAGAGCACAGCGCAGAATGGTCAATGAGGTGAAGAAGAATCCTAGAGTGTCAGCTAAAGAAAATCTCTGGCACATGCTAACATCTCTGTTGACAAATCTACAATAAGTAAAACACTGAACAAGAATGGAGTTCATGGGAGGACACCACGGAGGAAGCCACTGCTGTCACAAAAAACATTGCTGCACGTTTGAAGTTTGCAAAAGAGCACCTGGATGTTCCACAGCACTACTGGCAAAATATTCTGTGGACAGATGAAACCAAAGTTTGAGTTGTTTGGAAGGAACACACAACACTATGTGTAGAGAATACCAAATGCCCTAAATGTAAATGTAGAGAAAAAAGGGCCTGGACAGATTGCTATCATCGATGGAAAAATGAATTCCCAAGTTTACCAAGACATTTTGCAGGAGAACTTAAGGCCATCTGTCCACCAATTGACGCTCAACAGAAGATGGGTGATGCAACAGGACAATGACCCAAAGCACAGAAGTAAATCAACAACAGCATGGCTTCAACAGAAGAAAATACGCCTTCTGGAGTGGCCCAGTCAGAGTCCTGACCTCAACCCGATTGAGATGCTATGGCATGACCTCAAGAGAGTGATTCACACCAGACATCCCAAGAATATTGCTGAACTGAAACTGTTTTGTAAAGAGGAATGGTCCAAAATTCCTCCTGACCGTTGTGCAGGTCTGATCTGCAACTACAGGAAACGTTTGGTTGAGGTTATTGCTGCCAAAGGAGGGTCAACCAGTTATTAAATCCAAGGGTTCACATACTTTTCCCATGGTGTGTTCAATAAAAACATGAAAACATATAATTATTTGTGTTGTATTAGTTTAAGCAGACTGTGTTTGTCTATTGTTGTGACAAGGTCAGAACACATTTTATGACCAATTTATGCAGAAATCCAGGTAATTACAAAGAGTTCACATACTTTTTCTTGCAACTGTATATATCTTCCATCCGTCACTTTATTGTTCTTTTTATTGTGACAGTAGTTATAGTATAGTGTTGTACAGTATAAATATAGTACATTGTATAGTATATAGCATGGGTCGGCAACAGGCAGCCCGTGGGCCATTCGTGGCCCGCCAGCAATAATATTTGTTTTAAATATTTTTCTTACAAAATCGGATCGACGGTCATATATAGGCTGTATTGTCCGAATCGAGAATGCAGTGATATTTTCCGCCAGGGCTGTACTGGCCATCTGGCATACCGTGGGCCGACGTGCCTTCTGGGCCGACACAACGTTCGACGCTGATCGCGCAGCACCCGAAACTGTTATCCACAGTTCAAGTGATGGTGGTACCAGCTGATGTTCTCTTGTGGTTCTCCACAGTTCTACTGATGGTGATACCAGCTGATGTTCTCTTGTGGTTCTCCACAGTTCTGGCAGTACGGAGAGTGGGTGGACGTTGTCATTGACGACCGCCTGCCAGTCAAAGATGGAGAGCTGCTATTTGTTCATTCTGCTGAGGGGAGAGAGTTCTGGAGCGCTCTGTTAGAGAAGGCATACGCCAAGTAAGATGTCTGCCTATCTGTCTGTCTCTCTCTTTCTGCCTGCCTGTCTGTCTGTCTGCCTTTCTGTGTGTGTGTGTGTGTCTGTCTGTCTGTCTGTCTGTCTGTCTGTCTGTCTGTCCAGTACTGTTTGTCACGACCATCTGTCTGTGTCCAGGCTCCATGGGTCTTACGAGGCCCTGTCTGGAGGCTCCACCACAGAGGGTTTTGAGGACTTCACTGGAGGCGTGTCTGAGATGTATGAACTGAAGAAGGCTCCCAGAGACCTTCCTCGCATCATCACCAAGGCCCTGGAGAGAGGCTCCTTGCTGGGCTGCTCCATCGATGTAGGTCCTGCCCTGTTCCTGGAGAAAGACTGAATATATATGTAGATATATACTGTAGATATACTGACTATATATATACTGGAGATATATACATATATATATATATATACATAATATACACAGGAAGTATACTGAAAAATACTAAATATATAGTATATATAAAATATCTAAACTGTAGATATTTACTGAATATATATGTATATATATATATAGTACATATGTAGCGTAGATTTACTATATGCTGAATATATATACTGTAGATATATACTGAATATTTCAACTGTAGATAAACGGAATATATATACGGTATATATAGTATACAGGAATTATACTGGACATATACTGAATAAATATACAGTAGATATATGCTGGAGATATACTTTATACAGTATACATATACTATATTATATATATATATATATATATATATGTGTCTATATATATTCTGTATGTACAATATATATATACAGAATGTATATACTGTATATGTATACAGCATACAAAGTATAAACTGTGTATATATATATATACAAGATTCAAGAATTTATTTGTCACATACACATACAGGATATGCAGTACAATAAAAGTGACAGTGCCATGCATAAATTGTGCAAAAAACATCAACAAACTATGTATATACAAATCAAATTGAGCAAACTCAATGCAACAGTATTTACATATATACATACATACACACACTGTAAATACACTTCATATTTGCTGTAAATACTATAAACTATATATCTAATTAATGTGTGTGTGTGTGTGTGTGTCTAAGATCACCAGTGCCGTTGACATGGAGGCTGTGACCTTCAAGAAGCTGGTGAAAGGCCACGCCTACTCCGTTACCGGCCTCAAACAGGTCCTCATATCCCCATGGTTACCGTAACGATGCAGTCTCCAGTTGGATTATAGTATAGCATCAGTGATGATAGATGATTATAGGTGATGATAGGTGATGATATATGATTATAGGTGATGATAGATGATTATAAGTGAAAATAGATGAATAGATTATTAATGATATGTGATTAAAGGTGATAAGTCATGTGATTATTGATCATTATATGTGTTGAGGTGGAGTACCGTGGGCGGCAGGAGAGGCTGATCCGTATCAGGAATCCCTGGGGTCAGGTGGAGTGGACCGGGGCCTGGAGCGATGGGTCAGTACCTCACGATAACCTTAAACCCATGACCCTTACCCTGACTTTAACCTTGGCCCTAACACTGACTTTAGAGGTCAGGGAAAGAAGTGCTCTGGTCTCATGGTTCAGGTCCTAGTTCTCTGCTCTCCTGTCTCATGGTTCAGGTCTTCAGAGTGGGACTCCGTGGACCCGGGGGAGAGAGAGAGCTTGCTCTGTAAGATGGACGATGGAGAGTTCTGGTACAGTAACACCTTCATCACCTGATGATGATGGTACGCTCAGCTTGCACTTAAAATTACATTACTCAACAGATTTCTCTCTCTCTCTCGCTCTCGCTCTCTATCTCTATCTCTCAGGATGGCATTCCAGGAGTTTCAGCGCCAGTTCTCCCGTCTGGAGATCTGTAACCTGACAGCCGATGCTCTCAGTGAGGACAAGCAGAGCTTCTGGACCACCTGCAAGTTTGATGGAACCTGGCGCAGAGGAAGCACCGCAGGAGGCTGTCGAAACCACGCCAGTAAGACGCCTTAATACACTTTACACAACATGTACACATTTACACTTTTCACAACATATACACTTTACACAGCATTTACACGTTACACAACATTTACACTTTGCACAACATTTACACTTAACACAACATTTACACTTTGCACAACATTACCACTTTACAGAACATTTAAACTTTACAGAACATTTCCGCTTCACACAACATTTACACTTTACACAACAGTTACCTTAACCTTAACCCTAGATGCTAAACCAGGAGTGTCCAAACTTTTTTCATTGGGGGCCACAGTCACGGGCCACAAACAGTGTTCTACCCAGTTCTACAGTTATCAGTGGTGGTCCGTGAAGGTACTGCAGGTGGTCCACTGCAGGTGGCCCAATTTAATAATCTATCCTAATGTAGTCGTCTAGCAGCTCCTTCTCACAACAGAAGTTCCCATTGTTGCTTCAAACTCAGGATGGTGATTCCTAATCACACCCCTGTTTAAAGGGAGGGGTAAGTAAACTGTATTACAGGATAATCGTGTTATGTAGCCTGTATAAATACAATTATTGGGCTTATTAACACATCAAATAGACTACTAACTGTTAGATATTTGTATTCAATTTGGACACCATGTGACACGTTCTAATGCTTTGCGGGATCAGCGGCGAACGTTGAGTATCACCTCCTAGAAAAAAAACAATGGGCCGATCTACCTGTTTTGTGGGCCAGGCCGATCAGACAAAACAAAAAAGTTTTGTCAGCCCAAAAGGCACGTCGGCCCACGGTATGCCAGGGACAGCCCGGGCGGAAAATGCAGGTGCAGTCACAGTCACATATAAGTAAACATTATGTTTCAATGATTTAGTGAGCTGGTGTTATTTTATTTTCTAGTTAACTAGAACACTACTTTACATCATAAGCAGGCTCACAAAACAAGCTGTGTTAGTTGACTAGCGACGTGTCATTGATTTTCAACAACGCCGAAATGTATTAAAATGTAAAATGTCACATGTTTTAACAATCAAATACTTAAATTAGCCTTTGATTATGTTCTGGCCCGCCATCTAGTGGCTCAGAAACAAACTTATTTTCCGAGCCCTGGTCGAGGGTTTAGGGTTCAGGGTTAAGGGCAGGGGTGTCTGAATTTAATACAAATATCTAACAGTTAGTAGTCCATTTGATGTTTTAATAAACCCAATAATTGTATTTATACAGGCTACATAACACGCTTATCCTGTAATACAGTTTACTTACCCCTCCCTTTAAACAGCGGTGTGATTAGGAATCACCATCCTGAGTTAGAACCAACTTTGGGAACTTCTGTCGTGAGAAGGAGCTGCTAAATAAAATAATAATTAAAATAATAAAATAAAAATCTTCCGGGCCAAATATTATTGCTGGCGGGCCACCAATGGCCCGCGGGCCGCCTGTTGCCGACCCATGCCCTAGACCCTAGACCCTAGACCCTGGACCCTGGACCCTAGACCCTAGACCCTGGACCCTAGACCCTGGACCCTAAACCGTAGACCCTGGACCTTAAATCCTACCATGCCCTCCAGATACTTTCTGGATCAACCCCCAGTATAAGATCACTTTGCTGGAGGAAGACGACGACCCAGGGGATGAGGAAGAGGCTTGCAGCTTCCTGGTGGCTCTGATGCAGAAGGACCGGCGCCGCCACCGCCGCCAAGGACAGGACATGTTCACCATCGGGTTTGCCGTCTACCAGGTCAGAGGTCACAGAGGGTAGATATATTTGCACGTATAACATTCATAATACATTGGTCTGATAGAGAACAGAAAACTAAGAACATGACATTCAGATGTGTATATACAGTATATATATATATATATATATATACAGATAAGTGAATATACTCATATCTAGTTTGTAATCTCTAATCATTTTTTCTCTATTTTACAGATTCCTGAAGAGGTGAGTTACCTGCACCAGTACCGTGGTGTGTGTCTATGTGTCTCTCTCTCCCTCTCTCTCTCTCTCTCTCTCTCTACCCTCTCTCCAGTACTGGGATGTGTGTCTATGTATCTCTTCCCTCTCTCTATCCAGTACCATGGTATGTGTCTATGTCTCTCTCCCCTCTCTCTAGTACTTTAGTATGTGTCTATGTCTCTCTCCCTTCTCTACCTTCAGTACTGTGGTATGTGTCTATGTCTCTCTCCCTTCTCTCTCTCCAGTACCATGGTATGTGTCTATGTCTCTCTCCCCTCTCTCTCTCCAGTACCGTGGTATGTGTCTATGCCTCTCTCCCCTCTCTCGCTCCAGTACCGTGGTACATGTCTATGTCTCTCTTCCCTCTCTCTCTCTAGTACCATGGTATGTGTCTATGTCCTTTTCCCCTCTCTCTCTCCAGTACCATGGTATGTGTCTATATCTCTCTCCCTTCTCTATCTCCAGTACTGTGGTATATCTCCATGTCTCTCTCCCTTCTCTCTCTCCAGTACCATGGTATGTGTCTATGTCTCTCTCCCTTCTCTCTCTCCAGTACCATGGTATGTGTCTATGTCTCTCTCCCTTCTCTATCTCCAGTACCGTGGTATGTGTCTATGTCTCTTTCCCTTCTCTATCTCCAGTACCGTGGTATGTGTCTATGTCTCTTTCCCTTCTCTCTCTCTCCAGTACCGTGGTGTGCAGGGAGTCCACCTGAAGAAGGACTTCTTCCTCCGTCACTCGTCCTGCGCCCGGTCTGATACCTTTATCAACCTGCGCGAGGTGAGCGCCAGGCTCCGCCTCCCCCCAGGGGAGTACCTGGTCGTCCCCTCCACCTTCCAGCCAGGGGAGGAGGCTGACTTCCTGCTGCGTGTCTTCACTGAGAAGCAGGCTGAGACTCAGTAAGACCTTGACCTCTGACCTCTAGTGTAGTGTCACAATGACCTCTAGGTGACAGTATAGTGGAATGTATAATATAATATAATATAATATAATATAATATAATATATTGTAATATATAATATAATATAATGTAATGTAATGTAATATAATATATAATGTAATATAATGTTATTTATAATATTATATATAATATTATATTATGTAATATATATTATTATTATAATATAATGTAATGTCACAGTGTTATATTATGTGTTATGTAATATTATGTAATATATAATATAATGTTATATAATGTAATGTTAGTGTTCTGTGGGGAGCTATAATATTATGTAATATCGATTATTATATTATATAAAGTATAAAATATGTTGTTGTCTTCTGTAGGGAGCTAGATGACCAGGTGGTTGCTGACCTGGACCAAGAGGTAGGACCTCACTTTGTTTACATATAGACCATGTGTACTATGTGTGTAGTATATGTACTTTGTGTACTATTGTGCTTACTTTGTGTGTACCAGTGACCTGCGGTGAGGTCAATGGCTGGGGAGGCACAGATTGTATCAGAACCAGTGTTAAGCCCCAAAAAAATGTAGCAAAACATTTTTTAAACAGAAACGGTGGGGAGTTGAATGCCCTGTTGTGTGACGTAGGTAGAGATGAACCATCCCTGGAAGGAGGGATCCCCCACTCTGCGTTTCTTCTCAAGATTTCTTCCTCCATAATTAAGGGTTTTGTCTAAGGGTTTTTTTTTGGGGGGGGGGGGGGGGGGGTCGTAATTATGTGGCCTGTGAAGCCCCTTGAGACTGTAACTGTGATAAAGGGCTATACAAATCAAATTGACTTGACTTGACTAATGGATGGTGAGGACACATATAATAAATGGATCTACAAACATTACATTTCCTCCGCAAAAATTTGGCCACTGACTATAAAAGATTATTGGGATCATTAAATTACACAGTAAATTACATTTACAACACAGATACATTTTAATATTTGTTTTCTTTTTTTTCATTGCATTGGAGTATGGCAGGTGAGTCTCTGCTTCCCCTGACTGCACGTCCATGGTGTGTGCTATGTGTGTTCTGCAGGATGAGATCTCAGAGAGTGACATTGATGGTTCCTTCAGAACGATGTTCTCTCAGCTGTCTGGAGAAGTGAGTACCTGTTATTATATAGTTAATATTATCTTGCGAGCTCCCTCACGACGACGCAGTTTTTTGTTATTTATTATTTTTATCGCGACTATCTTTGTTCATAAAGTTAGTAGCATGTTCATTTATGACTTTTGCACACTTCTGGAGATCAGATCGACAGTCGCTCGCCGCCTACCGGAGTTGTTTTTATTCTTTTGACTCGGACGTCCCGCCCGAAGTCACAGCTGGATTATCTCCGACCATCTTGGGCACGATTACACGCAAGCGTCGCCGGAAGAAGCCAGGGAAGCGAGCCGGCGTGCTAGTCAGGCTTAGACGTCGATCCGATCGCCCCCCACTACCCACCATTCTACTGGCTAATGTACAATCTCTGGACAATAAGTTAAGCGAGCTACAGGCTCGTAGCATATAACAATGTATATTTTATTACATTATATATACATATTGCTCTTTTCTGTGCTGATATTTTGCATTTTATAAATTGCATTTTTATTTTTTATTTTTATTTTTAACTTTATTCAATTTTTATTCAATTTCTATCTATTTTTTTATCTTATTTTATAACTGCTGTCTGTCGTCGGGTATTGCACATAAGATTTTCACATCACTGCTTTATACTTGTGTAAACTGTGAAGTGACAATAAACTTGACTTGACTTGACTTGACTTGACTTGTATTCAATTCCACCGGGACACTAAGGACAACTGTAT
>JANIIK010007719.1:0-10000 GCA_027704905.1 Muraenolepis orangiensis
GGACCCGTCTACGCTCCGGGGCCCCGCCTACTTCCCCCAGAGCCCCGCCCCCCGGCCAGGAAGCGGAGCCTAGCCCGAAGCCATTCCACTCCCACCAGCTGAGACGAGACGCCACACTGTGCCGTCGCTACAGCAACCACATCATCCAGCAGGGGGTGCTGGCCTCCTGATGAGGGGCGGAGCCTATGAGAACTAATCAGATGTTCACAATAAAACAGCTGATATTTATTTTTTCATTAATTTGTAATATTTGACTTGATTCCTTTTCTTTGGATGTCCACCTAGGCTATGCTGTGGGAGACTATATGCTAATTAGTAGCTACATGCTAGAAGTGTAGAAGACACTAGATCTAATGTAGATCTGTTTAGGGTAGAAAACACTAGATCTAATGTAAATCTGTTTAGTGTAGAAAACATGGTCTATGAGCTCTAACATTTTCACACTAAAGAATTTTGTACATTCAGCTGCTAAAATGTTTTCCCTTTAAGAATAAAATTCTGCAGTTTCAGTTACATTGAGTTTTGAGTTTGACTATCCAAATTATACTAATTATACTAATAATTGTACTATTAAGTATACTACTAATTAATCTATGATTTAAACTTCTTAATATACTATGAATTATACTACTAATTATACTAATTATACTATGAATTATACTACTACTAATAACCCTTACCCTATAAATAATGACTTTAATGAGGTAGCTTCAGGTTAGCCCTGAGGCCTATAAGCAGGATATGGGGTTAGTGAGTAACTTCAGGATGTGGGGTTAGTGAGTCACTTCAGGATGTGGGGTTAGTGAGTAACTTCAGGATGTGGGTTTAGTGAGTCACTTCAGGGTGTTGGGTTAGTGAGTCACTTCAGGGTGTGGGGTTAGTGAGTAACTTCAGGATGTGGGGTTAGTGAGTAACTTCAGGATGTGGGGTTAGTGAGTAACTTCAGGATGTGGGGTTAGTGAGTCACTTCAGGGTGTGGGGTTAGTGAGTAACTTCAGGATGTGGGGTTAGTGAGTCACTTCAGGGTGTTGGGTTAGTGAGTAACTTCAGGATGTGGGGTTAGTGAGTAACTTCAGGATGTGGGGTTAGTGAGTAACTTCAGGATGAGGGGTTAGTGAGTAACTTCAGAATGTGGAGTTAGTGTGGTAACATCTCAATGGTAACTTACATGTTGAGATATCAGATCAACTGCCTACTCAATCAATTATCAATCAATCAATAAGTAATCAATTCATAGCTTTCACGTGACGTCACATCACTATAGAAACGCCCACCCGGAGGGAAAAAAGGTTGTTGGAGAGATAGAGGGTTTATCAGCCTGCATTTTATCACAAGCGTTACATTATGATATATTCACCTAGCAACCAAGAGTACTTGGATTGTGTTATATTGCAATTATACTAGGGCCACTGCAATATTGTTTGTATACAACAATTTTTTTGAAAACCACTTTTGTTTTGCTTAGTTTATTAGTAGTTTTATTATTTAGTTAACTAAAAGAGATCCTGGTATGTTGAGTCGTATTTCAGACCTCAGATAACTAAAAGAGATCCTGGGATGTTGAGTCGTAGTTTAGACCTCGGATAACTAAAAGAGATCCTGGGATGTTGAGTCGTAGTTTAGACCTTGGATAACTAAAAGAGATCCTGGGATGTTGAGTTGTAGTTTAGACCTTGGATAACTAAAAGAGATCCTGGGATGTTGAGTCGTAGTTTAGACCTTGGATAACTAAAAGAGATCCTGGGATGTTGAGTCGTAGTTTAGACCTCGGATAACTAAAAGAGATCCTGGGATGTTGAGTCGTAGTTTAGACCTTGGATAACTAAAAGAGATCCTGGGATGTTGAGTCGTAGTTTAGACCTTGGATAACTAAAAGAGATCCTGGGATGTTGAGTCGTAGTTTAGACCTCGGATAACTAAAAGAGATCCTGGGATGTTGAGTCGTAGTTTAGACCTCGGATAACTAAAAGAGATCCTGGGATGTTGAGTCGTAGTTTAGACCTCGGATAACTAAAAGAGATCCTGGGATGTTGAGTCGTAGTTTAGACATTGGATAACTAAAAGAGATCCTGGGATGTTTGTAATTTATCCCTCAAAGTGGTGTGGACCCTGTTGAAGCCATAAGACCGGAGAGAAGAGGTTAATTGACATTCATTATTATTATTATTATTATTATTATTATTATTATATATATTTCTTTTTTTACTTGAATGTTAATAGAATATTTTTGACTCTTGATTTTGTGTCGTCCAAAATGCACTTTACTGAGTCTGCCCCCCTGCTGGGCAGGTGAAGTCTCCCCCCTGCTGGGCAGGTGAAGTCTCCCCCCTGCTGGGCAGGTGAAGTCTCCCCCCTGCTGGGCAGGTGAAGTCTCCCCCCTGCAAGATGGCCACCGCCATTAGAGGCACGGGGAGCTAAAGAAGAAAAGGTGATAAGGTGGCAGGGTAATGAGGAGGTGGGAGGGTAATTATGAGGAGGTGATAGGTTAATGAGGAGGTGGTAGGGTAATGATGAGGTGGTAGGGTAATGATGAGGAGGTGGTAGGGTAATGAGGAGGTGGTAGAGTAATGAGGAGGTGGTAGGGTAATGATGAGGAGGTGGTAGGGTAATGATGAGGAGGAGGTAGGGTAATAATGAGGAGGTAGGGTAATGAGGAGGTGGTAGGGTAATGATGAGGAGGTGGTAGGGTAATGATGAGGAGGAGGTAGGGTAATAATGAGGAGGTGGTAGGGTAATGAGGAGGTGGTAGGGTAATGATGAGGAGGTGGTAGGGTAATGATGAGGAGGTGGTAGTGTAATGAGGAGGTGGTAGGGTAATGAGGAGGTGGTAGGGTAATGATGAGGTGGTAGGGTAATAGTGAGGAGGTAGGGTAATGAGGAGGAGGTGGTAGTGTAATGAGGAGGTGGTAGTGTAATGAGGAGGTGGTAGGGTAATGAGGAGGTGGTAGGGTAATGATGAGGTGGTAGGGTAATAGTGAGGAGGTAGGGTAATGATGAGGAGGTGGTAGGGTAATGAGGAGGTGGTAGGGTAATGATAAGGTGGTAGGGTAATGATGAGTTGGTAGAGTAATGAGGTGGTAGGGTAATGAGGAGGTGGTAGGGTAATGAGGAGGTGGTAGGGTTATGAGGAGGTTGTAGGGTAATGAGGAGGTGGTAGGGTTATGAGGAGGTTGTAGGGTAATGAGGAGGTGGTAGGGTAATGATGAGTTGGTAGAGTAATGAGGTGGTAGGGTAATGAGGAGGTGGTAGGGTAATGAGGAGGTGGTAGGGTTATGAGGAGGTTGTAGGGTAGGTAATGAGGAGGTGGTAGGGTTATGAGGAGGTTGTAGGGTAATGAGGAGGTGGTAGGGTAATGATGAGTTGGTAGAGTAATGAGGTGGTAGGGTAATGAGGAGGTGGTAGGGTAATGAGGAGGTGGTAGGGTAATGAGGAGGTGGTAGGGTAATGATGAGGTGGTAGGGTAATGATGAGGTGGTAGGGTAATGAGGAGGTGGTAGGGTTATGAGGAGGTTGTAGGGTAATGAGGAGGTGTTCATTACACTTTCCTTAGACTTTATGGACTCATCATACTTACTGCACTGTATTCATGATGCTGCTGCACTACTGGCACTTTTAAAGATTGTTGTAAGAAAATAAAAAACATGTACATTTAACACATGTACATATCATATATCATATCAGTCACTTTGCTGTTGCTTTTTTTTTTTGGTTTATTTTTATTGTATATTTATTTTTTATTTTTATTGTATTGTCTTGGAGATGTATACTGCAGGAGGGAATGGGGAGTAAGCATTCCAATGTTGGCAATTGGCCAATAATATCTTGTATCTTGTAGTAGTAGTAGCCTATATTCATTAAATTAATTTACATTGTAGCCTACCAACCTTAAGGGAACATAAATAGCTGTTTTGACTGGAACATAACCTGTACTGTATTGTACACAATACTGTACACAAGCAGGCATACAAATTCGTCACAAATTCCTTTGAATTATTTGGATGGTTAAAGAGTTTTCCACGGTCCTTCAAACCTACAACACATGACCTCTCAGAAGCGCCACTAATCTAATCTGCATCACAAGGTTCATGGTTTCACTTCCTCAGTCTAGTTTAGACATCATAACCTTTATATATATATATCTACTGTTTATAACCACAGAAAGGTATTACAAATCTACTCGAAACAAAACGATGAAATATACTAGTAGCAGACGTGGTTTTAGTACTTTTAGGTTTTTGGAAGACGTCTGACAGTAGCCTACAGTTCAGTACTACAAGTCACGGGACGGATAATTGGAGTCGGTGGAGAATAACATTTGAGGAGAGGAAAATATTTGTGATGTTTATGCTTAATTCCTGTTTCTCAGGTCAGCTGTGCTCTCGGTTAATTCAATTATAGCGTTTCGACGTAAACATGCCGATATTCACAACACAAGTGAGAAAACGCCAAATACTTTATCATATACTATTTGATAATACAAAATGAAATATCTCACGATGATAAATAAATTCACGTATCATATATCTAAAATGATATGTTGATAACATGAACACCTTGATAACCCTAATAACACCTTGATAGCCTAAATATCTCCTTGATAACCATTAAGACCTTGATGACCATTAATAACACCTTGATAACCTTTATAACACCTTGATAACCCTTATTAATACCTTGATAGCCTTAATATTACCTTGATAACCCTTAACACCTTGATAACCCTTAAGAAAACCTGGATAACCTTACTAACATAATAAGAAGTAAGCATTCCATTGTACTGGTTACATATGGCAAAAATAAAGATTGTTGGATCTTTTATCTTGAAAGGCCTTAAACCGATGTTCACCTTGATCAGTCTCGCCTTGGTGAGGCTAACCGGCTACAGGCTAAATGTTACAGGCTATAGGCTAGGGTCTTCAAGCTATGATGTACATGCTAGCTACAGAGATAAACAGAATGTTTCAGGTCTAAGGTCAGCATGGTTTCACAAGGCTGTTATGTGTGAGCTCCATGTCTCACTGAATGAAATGCCTCTCACGTAACAAATTGATTCTGGACAGATTTAAAACCTTGATAAACCGCAGCAGTATCCCAGGAGGCAGAGCGGTTCGTCTGGCAACCAGAAGGTCGCTGGTTCGATCCCCCGGTTCCTCCTAGCCAAGTGTGAATGTGTCCCTTACTGCTCCTGACTTGTCTCCTTGGATGACTGACACCACCGGAGGCAGATGAATGGGTGTATGAATGGTTGTATGAATGGGTGAATGTAAGGCATAACTTGTAAAGTGCTTTAAGTGGCCACTAATTAACAGTATTTAATGTTATACTGATGGCAGTGTAACAGTACTTAATGTTACACTGATGGTAGTGTAACAGTACTTAATGTTACACTGATGATAGTGTAACAGTACTTTATGTCACACTGATGGTAGTGTAACAGTACTTAATGTTACACTGATGATAGTGTAACAGTACTTTATGTCACACTGGTTTTGATGATTTTGATGATTCACACTGACAATTTTTCTGCTGCTTGTGTGAGTCTGTCTGTCTTGAGTGTGAGAGAGAAGGGCAATGTCATCCGCAAAGTCAAGGTCATCTAATTGCTCCCATATTGTCCACTGGATCCTATTTCTCTCCCCTTTGGTTGTTTCCTTCATGATCCAGTCGACTGCAAGGAGGATAAGGAATGGTGAAAGTAGACAACCCTGCTTGACCCCCGTATTGACATCGAAGCTCTTTGATAACTGGCCTGCATGCATGATCTTGCATGTGGTTCCGTCATATGAGTTTTTGATGATGTTTATTAGTTTGATGGGGATTCCGTAGTGTTCCATTAGGCTCCACAGGGTTGTTCTGTCTAAGCTGTCAAATGCTTTTTCGAAGTCGATGAAGTTGATGTAGAGGGATGTGTTCCATTCTATTGACTTTTCAATTATGATGCGAAGTGTTGCTATGTGATCCGTACACGAGCGGTCTCTCCTGAACCCGGCCTGCTGGTCCCTGAGCCTCTTGTCTACAGATTCCTGGAGGCGGTTGAGGATGATCCGGTTGAGAACTTTTATTTGCATCTGCTTTAAGGGCTTCTGATGGAATATTATCAGGGCCAGCAGCCTTGCCACTCTTCTGTTGCTTGATTGCAGTCTTTATTTCAACTGTTGTTGGTCTCTCACACCTGATATTTAGTGGAAACCCAGCTTTGGGTTTATTTGGTGGTTCTGCTGGTGGTGGCCTATTTAGAACATCTTGAAAGTGTTCTACCCATCTTTCTAGCTGTTCTTCCACAGTTGAGAGCATTTAGCCATTCTTGTCTAGAATTGGTTTGTTGTTGTATGCCTTTTTCCCGTCAGTTTCTTTGTGATGGCATACAGCTCCTTCATGTTCTTCTGTGCAGCTGCCTTTTCTGCCTCCAGGGCTAGCCTCTCTACCTGTTGTCTCTTGTCCTTCCTTCCTTCCCTGCTCTTTCGTACCTCTTTATGGCAACTGTTGTATTAATTTTGTGCCAATGCCTTCACTGCTCTTGTTCTTGAGTTGTTTACTTTTTCCTTGAGCCCTCTCCTCTGTTCGATTTTGTTCAGGGTTTCTGGTGTTATCCACTCCTTGTGCTTGCAGGTCCTTCTACCTATGACCTCCTCACAAGTTGAACTCCAAACAGCTTTGAGATGTTCCCACTCCTCCTTAATTGTGCTTCATTCTACCCTCTTGGTTTTGTGAGGGAATACACTTCCTCCATTGACCAGGTTGCTGTTGACACAGGTCTCAACAAACAACTCTCCATTCTCATTCATTTTCCCCACTCACTTCCTCGTAGCCCTCATTCCGTCCTCCAATCTTGGCGTTGAAGTCACCCATCAGGATAATGAAGTCTCTGGCACCTACCCTACCAAGTAAGTGGTTCAAGCTGTCATAGAACCTGGCCTTGACATCATCAACTGCATTGTTGGTAGGTGCATAGCACTGTATTATGTGAGCTTTCACTCTCCTGTTGTTGGTTCTAAAGGATGCAGTAATGAGGCGAGAGCTGATGGGTTCCCATGTGATCAGGGCCTTTCTGGTCTCCTTAGTCATCATGATGGCTACTCCCTCAGTGTGATTTGCTCCATCTTCTTCATGGCCAGAATATATAACAGTCTGCCCACTGGGCAGCTTTACCTCCCCCGACTGTGTCCATCTTGTTTCCCCCAGGCCCAGGACAGAGAGATTGTAGCGCACCATTTCTTTGGCAATGGTAGCAGCCTTGCCAGCCGGACATTCCAAGTCCCCACAGGGGTGGATTTCTTTGGTGTCAGAAGGTGTATCAACTTCCCAGCTTCCTTGCGGGTTTGACTGGGAAGCGTCATGAGCCCCATTTCTAGGGCACCTTCCTCAACCAAGTCTTTGATGCTTTCATTCGTCAGTGTTTCTGTGACTACTGCTTTTTTTCCGGGATGAGGAAGTTAACCCCACGCCCAACCCCCTTAACCAGTCTGGTTTGGTTGAACCTGCCAGGGGTCCCCTCCAGCTTAGCTCTCAGGGTCATCGGAGTACGCAAGCCTCTCCACCATGACAAGGTATGCAGTCCAGGAGAGGGTTATCACATGTTACCCTCTAAAAATATTATCACATGTTACCCTCTAAACATGTTATCACATGTTACCCTCTGAACATGTTATCCCATGTTACCCTCTGAACATGTTATCACTGTTACCCTCTAAACATGTTATCCTATGTTACCCTCTAAACATGTTATCCCATGTTACCCTCTGAACATGTTATCACATGTTACCCTCTAAACATGTTATCCCATGTTACCCTCTAAACATGTTATCCCATGTTACCCTCTGAACATGTTATCACATGTTACCCTCTAAACATGCTATCACTTTTACCCTCTAAACATGTTATCACTGTTACCCTCTAAACATGTTATCCTATGTTACCCTCTAAACATGTTATCACATGTTACCCTCTAAACATGTTATCCCATGTTACCCTCTAAATATATGATCACATGTTACCCTCTGAACATGTTATCACTTTTACCCTCTAAACATGTTATCACATGTTACCCTCTGAACATGTTATCCCATGTTACCCTCTGAACATCTTATCCCATGTTACCCTCTAAACATGTTATCACATGTTACCCTCTAAACATGTTATCACATGTTACCATCTAAACATGTTATCACATGTTACCCTCTTAACATGTTATCACATGTTACCCTCTAAACATGTTATCCCATGTTACCTCTAAACATGTTATCACATGTTACCCTTTAAACATGTTATCCCATGTTACCCTCTGAACATGTTAGAATTTTACCCTCTAAACATGTTATCACATGTTACCCTCTAAACATGTTATCACATGTTACCCTCTATACATGTTATCACATGTTACCCTCTATACATGTTATCACATGTTACCCTCTAAACAAGTTATCACTGTTACCCTCTAAACATGTTATCCTATGTTACCCTCTAGACATGTTATCACATGTTACCCTCTAAACATGTTATCACTGTTACCCTCTAAACAACATGTTACCCTCTAAACATGTTATCACATGTTACCCTCTAAACATGTTATCACATGTTACCCTCTAAACATGTTACCCTCTAAACATGTTATCACATGTTACCCTCTAAACATGTTATCACATGTTACCCTCTATACATGTTATCACATGTTACCCTCTAAACCAATTATCACTGTTGCCCTCTAAACATGTTATCCTATGTTACCCTCTAAACATGTTATCACATGTTACCCTCTAAACATGTTATCACATGTTACCCTCTAAACATGTTATCACATGTTACCCTCTATAAATGTTATCACATGTTACCCTCTAAACAAGTTATCACTGTTACCCTCTAAACATGTTATTCTATGTTACCCTCTAGTCATGTTATCACATGTTACCCTCTAAACATGTTATCACTGTTACCCTCTAAACAACATGTTACCCTCTAAACATTTTATCACATGTTACCCTCTAAACATGTTATCACATGTTACCCTCTAAACATGTTATCACATGTTACCCTCTAAACATGTTACCCTCTAAACATGTTATCACATGTTACCCTCTAAACATGTTACCCTCTAAACATGTTATCACATGTTACCCTCTAAACAACATGTTACCCTCTGAACATGTTATCACATGTTACCCTCTGAACATGTTATCACATGTTACCCTCTAAACATGTTATCACATGTTACCCTCTATACATGTTATCACATGTTACCCTCTAAACATGTTATCACATGTTACCCTCTAAACATGTTACCCTCTAAACATGTTATCACATGTTACCCTCTAAACATGTTACCCTCTAAACATGTTATCACATGTTACCCTCTAAACAACATGTTACCCTCTGAACATGTTATCACATGTTACCCTCTGAACATGTTATCACATGTTACCCTCTAAACATGTTATCACATGTTACCCTCTATACATGTTATCACATGTTACCCTCTATACATGTTAACACATGTTACCCTCTAAACAAGTTATCACTGTTACCCTCTAAACATGTTATCACATGTTACCCTCTAAACATGTTATCACATGTTACCCTCTAAACATGTTATCACATGTTACCCTCTAAACATGTTATCACATGTTACCCTCTAAACATGTTATCACATGTTACCCTCTATACATGTTATCACATGTTACCCTCTAAACAAGTTATCACTGTTACCCTCTAAACATGTTATCACATGTTACCCTCTAAACATGTTACCCTCTAAACATGTTATCACATGTTACCCTCTAAACATGTTATCACATGTTACCCTCTAAACAACATGTTACCCTCTGAACATGTTATCACATGTTACCCTCTAAACAACATGTTACCCTCTGAACATGTTATCACATGTTACCCTCTAAACATGTTATCACATGTTACCCTCTAAACATGTGATCACTGTTACCCTCTAAACATGTTATAACATATCACCCAACAAAAACATGTTACCCTCTAAACATGTTATCACTGT
>JANIIK010007719.1:15000-25000 GCA_027704905.1 Muraenolepis orangiensis
ACTTTACCAGATAGGAAGATGAACCTAACCCAAACTCTACCAGATAGATGAACCTAACCCAAACTCTACCAGATAGATGAACCTAACCCAAACTCTACCAGATAGATGAACCTAACCCAAACTCTACCAGATAGATGAACCTAACCCAAACTCTACCAGATAGATGAACCTAACCCAAACTCTACCAGATAGATGAACCTAACCCAAACTCTACCAGATAGATGAACCTAACCCAAACTTTACCAGATAGGAAGATGAACCTAACCCAAACTCTACCAGATAGATGAACCTAACCCAAACTCTACCAGATAGAGGATACTAATCCTAACTACCAGATAGATTAAACTAATCCTAACTGTACCAGATAGATGAAACTAATCCAAGCTATACCAGATAGGAAGATGAAACTAACCCAAACTCTACCAGACAGAGGATACTAACCTTTACTGTACCAGATAGATTATACTAACCCAAACTCTACCAGATAGGAAGATGAACCAAACCAAAACTCTACCAGACAGATGATACTCACCCTAACTGTATCAGATAGATACAACTAACCCAAACTCTACCAGATAGGAAGATGAAACTAACCTAAATTCTACCAAATAGATGAAACTAACCCAAACTTTACCAGATATATGTAACTAACCCTAATTGTACCAGAAAGATGAAACTCACCCTAACTGTACCAGATAGGAAACATGCTTCCTATAAATTGTCCTTGGCCTCCTTGTTGCTCTCCTGATCCTTTTCTGAAAGAGCGTCTGTTCTTCTCAGTATTTGATTAGTTTAACTGTTCTGTTCTTGATTAGTTGAACTGCAGCCAAGAGGCTAACTAAGCAGGAAGCACATAGGGATCCTAATGGTCTGTAAAACATTGACTGTGTCCTAAATCATTCCCTACGGCCTACGGCCTACACCCTACTCCCTACACCCCTACATAGGGAGTTCAATGTAGGGCACTATATAGTAAGCTCATCTGCAAAATAAAAAAAACACTTTGGGACACTACACAAGTCTCCTGTCTCTCTACTGTTGCATAATTACATGTCAGATCTACGTCGGTTTGAGATCTTTTTTCTTTCTTCTTTCAGCCCAATGCACGATGGTCTTTATGCTTGGTTAGTGACCATCTGTGCACACTACTTTTCATAATGCATTGTGGCATATATTGAGTGCCCTATTTAGGGGATAAGAATTCTTACTTCTCACTCGGACAGCATCACTCACTATGTAGGGAGCGAGAAGGGAGTGATCTGGGACACAGCCAATGACTTTGGAAGATACAAGACACAGCCGATACAAGACACAGCCGTCCATACAAGACACAGCCGATACAAGACACAGCCGTCCATACAAGACACAGCCGATACAAGACACAGCCGATACAAGACACAGCCGTCCATACAAGACACAGCCGTCCACACAAGACACAGCCGTCCACACAAGACACAGCCGTTCATACAAGACACAGCCGTCCATACAAGACACAGCCGTCCATACAAGACACAGCCGTCCACACAAGACACAGCCGTTCATACAAGACACAGCCGTCCATACAAGACACAGCCGTCCACACAAGACACAGCCGTTCATACAAGACACAGCCGTCCACACAAGACACAGCCGTCCACACAAGACACAGCCGTCCAAACAAGACACAGCCGTCCATACAAGACACAGCCGTCCACACAAGACACAGCCGTTCATACAAGACACAGCCGTCCACACAAGACACAGCCGTCCACACAAGACACAGCCGTCCATACAAGACACAGCCGTCCATACAAGACACAGCCGTCCATACAAGACACAGCCGATACAAGACACAGCCGATACAAGACACAGCCGTCCATACAAGACACAGCCGTCCACACAAGACACAGCCGTCCACACAAGACACAGCCGTTCATACAAGACACAGCCGTCCATACAAGACACAGCCGTCCATATAAGACACAGCCGTCCACACAAGACACAGCCGTTCATACAAGACACAGCCGTCCATACAAGACACAGCCGTCCACACAAGACACAGCCGTTCATACAAGACACAGCCGTCCACACAAGACACAGCCGTCCACACAAGACACAGCCGTCCACACAAGACACAGCTGTCCACACAAGACACAGCCGTCCACACAAGACACAGCCGTCCACACAAGACACAGCCGTCCAAACAAGACACAGCCGTCCATACAAGACACAGCCGTCCATACAAGACACAGCCGTCCATACAAGACACAGCCGTCCATACAAGACACAGCTGTCCAAACAAGACACAGCCCCACCGCCACAACTATAGTGTCGCCCAAACATAAGATTTTATAAGGATTTAAATATTAGAGTAATGGTAAAGGGTTACAGTGAGTTACTTCCGTTAAGGGTTAGGGTGAGTCACTTTTGCTAAGGGTTAGAGTGAGTTACTTCTGTTTAGGGTTAGGGTGAGTAAGAGAGTGAGAAAGAGACAGAGACAGAGAGAGAGAGAGTTATATCAATCAATAAGATCGATCGGGTCCTCTGGGATCTTCTTGCAGGAAGAACTAATCTCCTCAAATCCGCTGACTCCACACCAACTCTCTATACACAGCTATATGTTGTTAGCATACAGAGCTACATCTTGTTAGCATATATATATATATACTAGCATTCATACAATGCTATAACTTAATAACTCAATATGTATGTTATACTATAACTAAATAACTCTCTCAATATTCATATAATACTATAACTAAATAACTCAATATGAATATAATACTATAACTAAATAACTCAATATTCATATAATACTATAATTAAATTCCTCAATATAAATATAATACAATAAATAACACACTAAATATTCATATAATACTATAATTGAATAACTCAATATTCATATAATACAAAAAAAACAACAACTCAATATTCATATACAACTATAACTACATAACTCAATATTCATATAATACTATAAGTCTGTCATTTGGGACACAGCCATTAACTATGGAAGATACAAGACATAGCCCCACCCACACATTCCAGTCATTTAGCAGACGCTTTTATCCAAAGCGACTTACAATAGTGTGTTTCAACAAAGGAAGGTAAGAGAACAACTCGTCACCAGAAGTCAAAAGTGCATTTTATTCCTAACAAGTCTCCAAGAACTGAGCAAGTGCTCAGGTAGAAGTACAATAAGTTCAGGTAAAAGTACAATAAGCTAAAAGTACAATAAGTTGGCAAACAATAGAACAATATCTAACTTCTTAGACAATCTACTTAGAAAGACCCTTGTAAAAAGTGATACGAGGATGCGCTAGGAGGAAGAAACTAGATAAAGCCCCACCCACACAACTCTAGCTACGCCCAAACAAGACACAGCCCCACCCACACAACTCCACCTATGCCCCAAACAAGACACAGTCCCACCCACACAACTACGTCCAAACGCCAGGCATGATGATTTTAGGGGTAGGGTGTTAAAAGGTTAGGGTTATGATGTTAAAGGGTTAGGGTGTTAAAAGTTTAGGGTAAAGGTGTTAAAAGGTTAGGGTTATAATGTTAAAGGGTTAGGGTGTTAAAAGGTTAAGGTAAAGGTGTTAAAAGGTTAGGGTTATAATGTTAAAGGATTAGGGTGTTAAAAGGTTAGGGTAAAGGTGTTAAAAGGTTAGGGTTATAATGTTAAAGCAGGGGTCCCCAAACTTTTTCCTGTGAGGGCCACATAACTTTTCCCTTCTCTGATGGGGGCCGGGGTCAGTTTGTAACAGAAAAAGTGTGACGATCGCAGGGGTGCCTAAACGTAAACATTTATTGTTTTCCAGAAAGCCACACATAACCAAATATTAATAACCCTTTCCGGGATCTTCACAGAAAAAAGTCAGGAAATAAATAACACTATTTGTGAAATAAATAATAACCAAATAACCCTCTCTGGGTTCTTCACAGAAAAAATAAAGTCGGGAAATATATAATAACACTATTTATGAAATAAATAATAACCAAATAACCCTCTCTGGGTTCTTCACAGAAAAAAAGTCCACTGAACATTAACTTTCTGTTGTGCCGTGCACAATCTTTTTTTGTCAAAAAAAGTTGTCAGAGCAGAATCTCTTACTCAAATGACTCATATGAGCAGTCTCTCAAAGTTCTTGTGTTCCTTCCTTATAATCCTTTTGTAGGTTCCAGTAGGCTTGTAGACACCGCTGTTTGCAGCTCTCTCTCATCAACTTCCCTGTGAAAACCACAAAGCAAGCAGGCTGAGAAACCGAACTAAGTGATACAGCACCTACACAGCACAATACATTTCACTACCAGTATGGTTGTGGAGATGGATTTTATCCCAGTAGATTTTATTATGAAAAAAAAAAATAATAATAATAATAATAAATAAATAAAAATTATCATAATGCGTCTCTGGTATTGTCCTTAGTTTGGGGACCACTGTGTTAAAGGGTTAGGGTGTTAAAAGGTTAGGGTAAAGGTGATAAAAGGTTAGGGTTAGGATGTTAAAGGGTTAGGGTGTTAAAAGGTTAGGGTTGGGATGTTAAAAGGTTTGGGTTAGGGTGTTAAAGGGTTTTGATATTAAAAGGTGTTTTTTGATGAGTTTTTATCCAGCTGTGTCCTCACCCACATGGTCAATATTTGGTAAGGGAGTTCAGGTCTGAGTCCTGCCAACTGACCGGACGCACCGACTCATCTAGTAGTGTGTAGTACTGTGCAGTAGTGTGCATAACAACACTGTGTCCTGTGACTGGACACTGAACACACACGCACACACACGCACACACGCACGCACGCACGCACGCACACACACACACACACACACACACACACACACACACACACACACACACACACACACACACACACACTGGTTAGTGGAGTGCTGTATTGTACAAACTGTGACCTTAGTGAAATCAAGCAGTAAGCCAAGGTAGCAGTGGGAACCGATAGATTAGAAGAGACACACGCCTTCCTTCAACATACATACCTACCTCTGTAGAAGCACAGTAGAACACAGAACACCGCGCAAACACAGTAGAACAACGTACAAACACAATAGAATGCAATAGAACGCAGTAGAAGCAGCCTAAAGCCTGGAATACTTTTGAAAGATTTTGCTTTCAAACGTTTGTTCAGGTAGAGAGGAATCCTCTGGAGGTGAGTTGTTATCATTGGTATTTTTCTGTTCATTTAGGGTTAGGGTGAGTTACTTTTGTTCGGGTTAGAGTTAGGGTGAGTTACTTATGTTAAGGTTTGGGAGGGTTATTTATGTTAGGGTTAGGGTGAGCTACTTCTGTTAAGGTTAGAAAGAGTTACTTCTGTTCAGGTTACGGTGAGTTAGAGAGAGAGAGAAAGAAACAGAGCGAGAGAGAGAGAGAGAGAGTTATATCCATCAATAAGATCGATCAGGTCCTCTGGGATCTGGGAAGAACTAAATAACTCTTTCAATATTCATATATATATATATATATATATATATATATATATACATATCATACTTTAACTAAATAACTTAATATTCATATAATACTATTACAAAAAAACTTAATATACATATCATACTATAACTAAATAACTCAATATTCATATAATACTATCACTTAAGGTGTAATATCAACATGTAAACTATAGCTCTCAATAGGTTTGATTTAATAGTATTTTAAGGTGTAATATGAGCGTGTTCAACTATTTCTCAATAGGTTTGATTAACTGGTCATTTGAGGTAGAGTTTAGCCAGTTGGATTCATGTGGATAACCACACTGTGTTCGGTTCTTCGTTCATTGCTCAAGGAGAACCGAACCCAAAACCCCTGTTCTCCAGAGGTGAAACACATCACCTCTGATTGGCTGGTCTGCTTACCACCTGTCACCTGTCGATGAGACACACCTGTCCTTGTTGAAGCTGAATGGTTGTAAATGTATTTACTACATATTTGTTATGTATGTTATATTTGATGTGTTTTATCAATGTATTTTTAGAGTTACTGTTCAGCGGAAGGCTCATTGTTCTCTTGTACCGTTTGTGATCCCTCAGCCGGAGGCCGGAGGCTGCATGGTCCTGGTCCAGAGGACGACTCGGTGAGCCATGTGTCTCCTGGATATTCTTTTCAACTGATAATAACTAATAATATAGTATAGAATTGTATAGAATATATATTATAATATATACTTTCATCCTACAAATACATCTTTAGTGTAAAGCTATCTGTGAAAGTTTTTCGGTAACTCGAGCCTTTCGTTAGATACTTCGTTTTTGCAATCTGTAATTCAAATTTTTTACAATGAGTTCCACAGTTGGTGTATTTTGCACCAAAATGTTGTTGACTAACAACTAATAAACTAACAACTAATGAACTAACAACAAACAAATGAACTTATAACAAACTAATAAACTAATAACAAACTAATGAACTAATAACAAACAAATGAACTTATAACAAACTAATGAACTAATAACAAACTAATTAACTAATAACAAACTAATGAACTTATAACAAACTAATGAACTTATAACAAACTAATGAACTAATAACAAACAAATTAACTAATAACAAACTAATGAACTAATAACAAACTAATGAACTTATAACAAACTAATGAACTAATAACAAACTAATTAACTTATAACAAACTAATGAACTAATAACAAACTAATAAACAAATAACAACTAATAAACAAATAACAAACTAATAAACTAATAACAAACTAATGAACTAATAACAAACTAATGAACTAATAACAAACTAATGAACTAATAACAAACTAATAAACAAATAACAAACTAATGAACTAATAACAAACTAATAAACAAATAACAAACTAATAAACTAATAACAAACTAATAAACTAATAACAAACTAATGAACTAATAACAAACTAATGAACTAATAACAAACTAATGAACTAATAACAAACTAATAAACAAATAACAAACTAATGAACTAATAACAAACTAATGAACTAATAACAAACTAATGAACTAATAACAAACTAATAAACTAATAACAAACTAATGAACTATTAACAAACTAATGAACTTATAACAAACTAATGAACTAATAACAAAATAATGAACTAATAACAAACTAATAAATGAATAACAAACTAATGAACTAATAACAAACTAATGAACTAATAACAAACTAATGAACTAATAACAAACTAATAAACTAATAACAAACTAATGAACTATTAACAAACTAATGAACTTATAACAAACTAATAAACTAATAACAAACTAATAAACAAATAACAAACTAATGAACTAATAACAAACTAATGAACTAATAACAAACTAATGAACTTATAACAAACTAATAAACTAATAACAAACTAATAAACTTATAACAAACTAATAAACTAATAACAAACAAATAAACGAATAACAAACAAATGAACTTATAACAAACTTATAAACGAATAACAAACAAATAAACTAATAACAAACGTATTAACTAATAACAAACTAACAAACTAACCTGGAAACAGTCCTGGTTTAGTCCTAGTTTAGTCCTGGTTTAGGCCAGACCCGGTGACCTGGTGCCTCTGACCCTCTAGCTGTACGAGGACCCGTCCCAGCTGGTGGAGGAGAAACGTCCGCGACCTCAAGGATCGTCCCCAGTGGAGGAGTTCCCCGAGGCAGCCAACTTCTCCGACAGCGACAAGGAGGTGCAGAACTCCTCTACCACCTCCTTTAACCTCTGACCTCCTCTACCACCTCATCTTCCCTCTAACACCCCCTCTGACATCTCCTCTACCACCTCATCTTCCCTTTACCACCTCCTCTCCCACCTGTTCTGCACTGCACTGCACTGAATTCATGATGCTGCTGCACTACGGGCACTTTAAAATGCTCTCTACCACCTCCTCTACCACCTCCTCTAACACCTCCTTTACCATAAACCTCCTATACACGTCTACTATACTACTACTAGTACTACTATATATATGTCTGTTAAACTACTACTACTCATACTACTATATATACACGTCTACTATACTACTACTACTAGTAGTACTACTCTATATACGTCTACTATATTACTACTACTACTACTAGTACTACTATATATACATCATCTACTATACTACTACTACTAGTACAACTTTATATGTCATCTACTATACTACTACTACTACTACTACTTTATATTCATCTAGTACTACTAGTACTGCTATATATACAGAGAGCTCATGCTCGCATTTAATTAATAATGTTAATTGAATGTTCATTTAATCAATAATGTTTGTCATTTATATTTTGGAGGCTGGGACATAAATATCCTAAAAGCTTTTTCATTGGACATCAAAACAGTCCCCCAGCAGCCTGATGAGTCAGCAGTATTCCCTTCCTGTTTAACAGTGAATGTATCAAAATAAAAGCGTATTCAACTTTTATTAAGGTGACATTTAGCCAAGACACCAATCTCTGTCTGTTCCATTGGAGGTACAGCTCAGCAGGTCTGGACTGTATTGGACATGACTACTGTATTGTACATGACGGTATGGTCTGTACTGTATTGTACATGACGGTATGGTCTGTACTGTATTGTACATGACGGTATGTCTGTACTGTATTGTACATGACGGTATGGTCTGTACTGTATTGTACATGACGGTATGGTCTGTACTGTATTGTACATGACGGTATGTCTGTACTGTATTGTACATGACGGTATGGTCTGTACTGTATTGTACATGACGGTATGGTCTGTACTGTATTGGACATGACGGTATGTCTGTACTGTATTGTACATGACTGTATGGTCTGTACTGTATTGTACATGACGGTATGTCTGTACTGTATTGTACATGACTGTATGGTCTGTACTGTATATTACTGTATCGTTGATATCAGTGGCGGCTGGTGGTTGTCAAAGTAGGGGAGGAAGGAAGGTGCTCTTGGTGAAGACACATTTGAATTTGAACATTTGAAGCAGCACAAGGAGATTGTGTGTAACTAGTGAGCTCTACCAGAGGACAATTGTGCTGCTTAGAACTGCTTTGTCTTGTCAGAAATAAATCAGCTCTTATTTAGAGATGACTGAAGTCTGACCTGGTATCCTAAACCTTAGGAGAAGTAAGGAGCAACATAATAGATTAAGCTAAGACCAGTTTAAGAAATGTATGAGCCAATCAAATTGTCTTTTAGATCTTACTGCTATCTCAAGCGCTGATTATTTCAGACAAAATAAAGATCACTGCAGTGACATAAATCTTGAATTGGGATTGGGGTGACTGGTTAGACAAGAAGAAGTATATTTCTTAGAAGCTGAACTTAAGGAAATGGTCAAAATCTCCCACTGTTCTGAAATTGAGCTCAATGTTTCAATTTTGAATTTTCCCTTTCTCTGGTAGTAAGCACTGATTATAGCTTGCTAGAATGGTAATGGGTGTAAGTTATATAGTTGGCAATTTGTGTTATGTTCTTCACATGTCAATCAAAGCCTACTATAAAGATACCATCAATTACGCAGTAGTTCATTCGGCCTCACCTTCAATTTTGACAGTGTATTCATTTTAGCAGACAAGCCAAACAGAATTAAAACTGATTGTGATAAAAGAAGCATTGGTTTAATGAAAAACAGCTATTAAGTTATTACTCCATTAATGATGAAAATCTGAAAAATCTGAATACAAGTTCTAAGCACAGCCGCTAGTTCTACCAAACAGACCTAATGGAATTTGTGTATAGTATATTATTATGTATATTTACCTTAATTAAAAAAGGCATTATATCATATTGTAAAACCCATATTGTAAAACCCATTATGCACATTAATCACATCAATTGTCTAAAAGCGAGCCAAAGAAACCAGCCATGCTTTCTGTTTATGTTTGGCGTCATGCACCTGGAACGCTTTGAGTAAGAAACTCGAAAGTATCAAGTCTGAAATATACAAGTTGTCTGGAACGTGGAATTAATGAATGACACTAAATATATCCTTGCCTGATTGAGTATTATCAAGCGCAGTGAGCTCTGCTAAATGGTTCACAAAGCCTCTTGTAAGT
>JANIIK010007720.1:0-2500 GCA_027704905.1 Muraenolepis orangiensis
AGAGGGGAGGGAGGGGAGAGAGGAGAGGGAGGGGAGGGAGGACGAGGGAGGGGAGAAAGGAGAGAGAGGGGAGAGAGGATGAGGGAGGGGAGAGATGGGAGGGAAGGGAGGGAGGACAAGGGAGGGGAGAGGGGGAGAGGGGGAGAGAGGGGAGGGAGGGGAGGGAGGACGAGGGAGGGGAGGGAGGGAGGGGAAGACAGGGGGAGGGAGGGGAGGGAGGATGAGGGAGGGGCAGCGTGAGCCATGGACGTGGAGATGAAGAGACATGGGGGGGAAGAAGAAGGCCAAAAACAGAGATAGTTACTGCAAAGCTGGTTGCACGGGCAGACCTTTTTCACCATCTTCCCTGTACAGCCGGGAGACAACGATGGGAGGGATGGGAGAGAGTCAGAGTTAACCACACCCCCTCCCCCCCCTCCCCCACACAAACCCCCATCAGTGAAAACACATTGGCAGTTGTTTATCAAATACATGTGATGGATCTTATTCACCTAGAGGTGGCCATCTTGGTTCCAGCATAGAGAACCAAGATGGCCGCCGGGGTGAGGCTCATGATCTATGGTTTGAGTTCCCTGGTTAGCGTCTTAAAGGTGACAAATTTGGTCAATTCGCTAATTTGATCTGTCAAAAATGGGGCAGCTTTTAGTTTTCTAAATATCAGAGGTGTTTAACATCTCTCCAAGGATGCAAAGATGCAGAAACTAAAACACCCGAAAAGGTGCTTTAGTTCACGGTTCAAAACCTGATATTTAACAAGAGGTCACCAAGTATTCACAACACACACAAAGGAAATGATACAGGGAATATTTAAAATGATCAATAACTCTTGTATTCTTAGGGGGATATTGTTTGAATTTGCAGATGAGTCAGATTGTTAAAATGTAAATGGCCTTCCTGTCCTTGGTCCATGGTACATACTCTGGTGAAGTATGATGGACTTTGAGACGCTTCCTGGGAACCAAACCCGTTTCTGAGCCCTCTTGGTAGCACTGCTTGACCCCATCCCAGAACTGGGTCTGTGACATCAGTTCCCCATTAACCCATAGATGAGTTTATACTCATCATTATCCGTATGGTTTTCATGTTACGTCCAAGCCTCCTTGGGCTGGTACTATAACCTTTGAGCCTTTTAAAAACTCATCCAACATCCAGACCCAGGCCTGCCTCTCTGTCTCTCTTTCTCTGCTGGTGACAGAGAGATGGTGAGTGTTTGTGAGTGTATGTGAGTGCATGTGTGTGTGTGTGTGTTTGTGTGTGTGCGTGCGTGTGTGTGAGTGCATGTGTGTGTGTGTGTGTGTGTGTGTTCGTGTGTGTGCGTGCGTGTGTGTGAGTGCATGTGTGTGTGTGGGTGAGTGTTTGTGAGTGTATGTGAGTGCATGTGTGTGTGTGTGTTTGTGTGTGTGTGTGTGTGTGAGTGCATGTGTGTGTGTGTGTGAGTGTATGTGTGATGTGTGATGTGTGTGTGTATGTGTGCATGTGTGTGTTTGTGTGTGTGCATGTGTTGTGTGTGTGTGTGTTGCAGTGTGTGATGTGTGTGTTCGTGTGTGTGTGTGTGTGTGTGTGTCGTGTGTGTGTTTTTGTGCGTGCGTATGTGTGTGTGTGTTTGTGTGTGTGAGTGCATGTGTGTTGGTGTGTTTATGGGTGTGTGTGTGCGAGGAAACAGGAAGTGGGAAGACAGGAAGTGAGGAAGTGTAGGAGAGAGACAGGGGGGGGGGGTAAAGGCCAGAGCTGCGGAGGGTTCAGAACAAGCTTGATCAATTGATCAGGAACGATCAATGAATTCAAGCTATTATTCACTTCAGAATGCAAGTACTATGTGTGCAATTACAGCATTAATTGACATCCACTAATTACCTCATAATATTAATAACAACATAATTGAATGTTTAATTTCACGTGAATTAAACTGTGATCACACACACATGCTACCTAAGTATCATTACAATTGTATGGTATTGGGAGACCTCATTGAAATATAATGTTTAAAACAATATTTATTATTAATAATAATAATAATAATAATAATAATAATAATAATAATAATAATAATATTCAAATAATAATATTTCAATAATTATAAAAAAAATATATATATATATAAAAAAAGTAAAACTAAAGTCTCTAAATCAGAAACAATCCAAATCAAATGGATCAAGTCATCAGGCCTATGCTTGGTTTCCCATAGAGGTCCTCTGGTTCCATAAAGAGGGAGCAGCAGCTGCTGGAGGCTGTTGGTCTGCTAGAGTCTGTCCATAAACACAGACAGGGGTCACTGAACTGGACTGCAAGCTAAGTTTATATTAAGAACAAACAAAATGCTATTCTATCGATTAAGCAATAACGCCAAATGGGTATTAAATGCCGTGAGCCCGATTGACCAAACAACGTCCACTGAGGAAATCATCCTATAGTATTTATTGTTATTATTTCATGGGAATGATCTGCTACCAAAGTAACAGTCTCAATAACTCCCTTATTACAAACCGCATCACGTCCCACT
>JANIIK010007720.1:7500-25000 GCA_027704905.1 Muraenolepis orangiensis
ATCATCATCAGAATTGTGTGTGCGTGTGTGGGGGGGGGGGGGGAATTAACCTGTGTGAGTGTGCTGACAGTCTCAGGACTCAGGGCCCGCCTCAGCTGGGCGTCCAGATCCTCAAGAGGCTGCTGGGACTGAATGAGAGTGGAGGAGGCGGTTAGCACACACGCACGCACGCACGCACGCACGCACACACACACACGTAAACACACACACACACACACACGCACACACACACGCACTCGCACACACACACACACACTTAAAAAGTCCCAAGCTACACAACAGATTCAACTCATCTCAACCGAAAATTCATGTGTGTGTGCTATTTGTGTGAATCTCCAGGACAAGGACAGGCCTATCCTGGTGAGTTAACCCAGACACGAGGAGCGAGGCTGGGGTAAGGCGGTACCTAAGGGCCCCGGGTCCCAACCACTGTCTGTCTGTAGATTAGTCTCTCTGTCTGTCTGTAGGGTTGTCTGTCTATCTGTGGGTTTATCTGTCTGTCAATAGGTTTTTCTATCTGTCTGTCTATAGGTTTGTCTCTCTGTCTGTCTGTAGGTTTGTCTCTCTGTATTTCTTTAGGTTTGTCTGTCTGTCTGAATCTGTCTGTCTCTATCTGTCTGTCTGTAGGTTTGTCTGTCTGTGGGTGTATCTGTCTGTCTGTAGGTTTGTCTCTCTGTCTGTCTGTGTGACTGTCTGTCTGAATCAGTCTGTCTGTATGTTTGTCTGTCTGTAGGTTTGTCTCTTTGTCTGTCTGTGTGACTGTCTGTCTGTATATTTGTCTGTCTGTCTGTATATGTCTCTCTGTATGTTTATCTGTCTGTTATCTGTCTGTAAATTGGTCTGTCTGTCTGTATATGTCTGTCTGTAGGTTTATCTGTCTGTCTATCTGTCTGTAGATTTGTCTGTCTGTCTGTCCCGCCCATTCTGCCTGACCGACTCTCTCGGTGCTCTTTCTCATTGGCTAGATCCCTATGTGTGACTGTCTGTCACTTTTGAAGCAAAGGGAACTCAGTTTGTTGTGTTTTGATGATGCTCCATTTGGCTGTCGTCCAATCCCAGCGGTCCGACTGGTTAACCTTGTGGTGCTTGTTGTTAGAATGGACATTGAATGTCAAAAGAGAAAAGCCCAAGAAAGGAAAATGAAAAAGAAGCTAAGCTGTCTCCTTAGTGTGGAACGAGTTGTATGCAATGGGATGTGTGTTTTTGTAGCAGATTGTAAACTGTAATTATTATTTAAAAAAAACAGGTTGTGTGAGAGGCTTTCCACACGTGGGATACACATAAAGCAGCACACAGCTTGAATTAGCCACAGGGGAGCATGTACCATCTCCAGTGTAGCTCTGATTTAAATGGTATGGAGCGTACAAGGGGACAGAGCTCTGCTTTAGCTGTGCAGTGTTCCCTAACCCTTACCCTTTGAGTACCTTTATACTCTGAATGTATATTTATTATCAGGGTAATCCAAAACCTTGTCCGCCTGTTATGACAACACTCTGAATGTCGATCGCTGTCCTTGGTCCACCATCTACATTCACCGATGTGACTGCATCAAAACCACAGGCCACTCAAGCACTGTGGTGTTTCTGTTCCACACCCATTGGAGGTTGAGTACAGTGTGAATGAGAGAGCAAAGGAGCTACACCTGTGCTAGACAGGTAGGATGTCTGCAGCTCTGAAGGAGGAATACCAGCCTAAACCCACAGATACCAACACGGGACAGGGGACAGAAAGGAGAAAGGGAGACATCAAGGAGAATGGGGATGAGACAGGGAATGGGAAGGAGGATAAAGAAGCCCAGCAGTAGAAGTGACATAGTGAACATCAGACACTTTAGGGGTAAAGCCCTTGCAGAACCACAACAACACAACGTGAGCTCTGGGTCTATTCTATGATGTAAAGCAGCAGCTATAGTGCAAGTCTGATGAGAGTGTATGTAACTGAGTTTGGTATTGTGAGGCACCCTGTTACTAAAGCCCATGGTGTTCATGAGGAAGTATCCACAGAGCCATTTGCCATGACCGTGACCCACACACACACTTAGTGCCACCTAAGGAACATGCACTCAGCCCAGCTCCGCCCTACCATGAAAACAACATCAACAGAGGAGCAAACAGCTGCTTCCATTCAGAAATACAGGAGGGGGCAGAGGGAGGTTTATGTGGATTAGTGAACATGTTAGAGAAAATGGCTTGGAACACATTCCATAGATATCAACTCTCAGCACTGAACAAATACTTGTACTACAACTACTGGTAAAACTACGACAAAAACACTTCAGAGGACCACCCCATGAATGACATTAAGGCTGGGGATATTTTAAGCAATCTATAGTGGTGACACATAATCGATGTCAACCGACAAACAAGTCTACTGCTCCTACTGATGGTTGTGTTGACAGACAGAAGTAGTCGCTCACCGACACTCTGGACAGGGGGGTTTTGGATGGAGTTGTGGGGCCATAGGATGCAGCCGGCATATCTGTGAAAAGCACAAAAATAACCCTCGTTATTTGAGTGTGCATGAGAAAAGGTTGCGTCTCAAACAAAAGGCGGTGTGCTTACTGGTCTGAGCAGGGGCGGAGGTGGGGGTTCCAGGGCCCTGGACCGGGGTCACCGTACCCCCGGCACCCAACGCCAAGGTGGAGGGGGGCATCGGTGGGTTGGCCGAGGGGCCGGAGCTAGATGTGGCAGGGGAGGGACCCACGGGCGTCGTGGTACCCGCCACGGGAGCCCCGGTTGTGGGGTCGCAAGGCGGGAGCTCCCCCTGGGCGGCCGGCGCCGGTCCACCCAGGTCCATGAAGAGAGAACGCAGCTTCTTATCCAGGGCGTGGATGTCATCCACTTTGCCCTGGGACTCCACGCTCGCCTCACACCTGAGGAAGACATGATGATGGGGAATCAAACAGCATCATCCCATTATGGGATTATTATTGTGTTAATCATCTTTAAACTGTAGTTAAACTGTAAGGATTTTAAATCCTTCAATAATCCCTTGAAGCTCAATTACATTTTTACTTTCCACTGTAATTTAAAAAATACCAGCAGCAGTCCTCACAAATAGAGCTTAATTATAGAGAAGTATTAAATGAATAGACATGCAGGAACACACCTTCCATCGCACGACTCCTCACAGAGGGCGTGGCTCTGCCCGGGCGGAGCAGCAGAGCAGCCGTCGGAGGTCACCGTTCGGAGGCCCAAAGGGAGGCCGGGGGTCAGAGACGAAGACGAGGGGGAGCGGGAGGCAGGCGAGGACGAGCGGGGCGACTGGGAGGAGGCGGTGGACGTCACCAGCTGGGGGCCCGCGGCGGCCACGGCGGTCACCGCCGAGGTGGACAGAGTTGCAGGAGGGCTGGAGCAGGGGAGCGGAGTGCGGCTGGGGCCATCGCATGCGGTGCCGCCCAGCAGAGGAGCAAAAGAAGAAGACGAGGGAGTAGGAGGAGGGGGAGAGAACACCGGGGGGAGGGTAGCGGAGGGCGGAGCAGAGGGGGGCGACGTCTGGGTGGCGAAGCCGGTGGCGGGAGAGGATAGGGGGACGGGGCAGGCGGTAGAACAATCAGGTGGAGCCTGCGCAACGGCATTTTGGGCTTGGGCCGAAGCCTGGGGCTGGATCTGTGCTTGGGGTCGGAGCTGCGGCTGACCCCGGGTTGCGGTCTGAGCGGACTGCGGCGCAGCTACCGGCGCCTGGCCGGCAGGGGGTGGATTGAAGACGGGGGGAGGAGAGAAAGAGAAGGAGCTGCCAGGGGGCAGCGGGGCGTCTAACTCCTGTGCTTGGGTTAAAGGAGCGGGCTTGGGCCCGGGCACGGTGTCCGTGGCCGGGGCTGCCTGGGGATGAGGGGCCGAGGGGGCGTGAGGCTGTGCGCAGGGGATGGAGGCAGGCGCCGTGCTGGGTCCCGGATCGTAGCGGTTCTGCCCCAGCTCCGAGAAGGCCTGTTGGAGGGAGACGGCTCCGGTAGACTGGGACAAAGCCAAACCCTGGGCTGGAGTTTGAGACGCGGCCATAGAAGCTGGAAGGCACCAGAACAACACAGGATCAATCTACCGAGTCTTTACCTAAACTACAGCACAGGCAGTCCAGCACAGACTCCAACGACATGTGTGTTCACATACCACTTCATGGATTCATGGGTTGGGTGTGCCATTCAGACATGTACTGTATGCGTTTGATCTTTAGATAAGATATTTACTGTTTATTTTGTAGATTAGAACATTTGCTTGTGGGATGTATATGTTCACGGTTCACCGAGTTGCTTCTAGGAACTTGATTCTGAACTCCATAAGGAAAAAGTTTGAATTCCTTGAATTTTGCGTAACCTGTTTCACACACGCACTGGTGCACTTGCACAGAGACACACACACACACACAGGTGTTACCTGTCTCTGAGGTGGATGCAGGTATGGAGGCTGGCGGGGAGGCAGGGAGCAGTGCCTTCAGCCTGGACTCAGGTACCGGACTGACAATAAACTTGCGACCCGATGAATGGACCACCTGGGATATGGCACTAGCTGGCAAGTCTGGGGGGAGGGAGAAAGGGAAGAAGGGGGAGAGCGAGGGAGGGAGAGAGCACATTACATATATATTTACATTCAGCAGGCGCCTTTATCCAAAGCGACAATCGAAGCAAGAACAATCTAAGCATACAATTTGACCCGGACTACAAAGAGTGTAAGTGCCGCAAGTTTCCATAAAACAACTGCAGTGCAAAGAATGAAGAATGGAACACTTAATCCTGTATTAGAAGAACTTCTAGGCGCAGTCTCGAACAACATAATGGCCTAGCTGGCACTTTCACACACATCCTCTTTGTGGAATGGTCAACTCCAGTATGAGAACGACCACAGCGTGACTGGATAACTTGCTGGCTTGTTCTTCCCAAACCAGGACGGACGATTCTGTCACTGCTGCTATTCTCTTGAAAGCTACATACTGTGCACAATTTAGCCAAGATGAACTTTAAAACTTCTAGAGTAGGCACTAGAATGTGATCAGTAGGTAAAGTACAATGAACCAATAGGAGATAAGACAGCAAGGGAGGTATAGAACCTTAAATGGTTACCAGCTTGCTCACAGGGCAGTACCTCATCACCAGCCACAATACATGAACTACATTTACACATTTACCTCCAGCATCAAACATGGAACAGAGGTTATGTGTTCACCCCTGTCTGTCTGTCTGTCTGTCTGTCTGTCTGTCTGCCTGTCTGTTTGTCTGTCTGTCTCTCTGTCAGAAAAAAACAACCTCAAAAAGCTATGTACAGAATTGGACAAAACTTGGTGGTTAGATTACTAATGGGCCAAGGAACCGTTCGTTAAATTTTGGCGTAGACCCGGATCTGAATCCGGCTCAAGGGGACTTTTTTGTGTGGTGGAGGTATGCGGTCTACTAGTAAGGGGCCCTCTAGCTAAAATATTTTATTTTAATACTACTATGGATGTCACTTAGGGCACCCATTTCACTCTGAACCATCCCTGGAAGGAGGGATCCCCCATTCCTTCTCAAGGGCGATAATTAAGGGAGATTTGTCTTGCCCTTTTGGGTGTGGGGGGGAATTAGAGTTATTGGGGGGGGGGGGGGGTGGGGGTGTCATAAATACATGGCCTGTGAATCTCTTTGAGACACAGTGAGTAAGGGCAGTACAAATAGAATAGACTTTTACTAGAGTGTCGTGCAGGACACTGGACGGTGTTGAGGTGTTTAGCTACCTGGCATGGGGACGGAGGTAGCAGACATCTGCTGCTCTGCGTCGCCCGACGTCTGTGGGGGAGAACCTTATTAAAAATAATAGAATGACATCACACATAAATAGTGAGAGAAGGAAAGATAATGACCTGGCCTCTCTCGTCGGCGGTCTCGATCACCTCTCGGACCTGCTCAATGAACGACTCTCTCTCGCTCTCCAGGATGAACTCACTCTGGACCTGCATGGACACACACACACACACACACACACACACACACACACACACACACACACACGCACGCACGCACACACGCACGCACGCCACGCATGCACACACACACAAGCACACTCAACAGTGAGCTTCACACTATATGTTGACGTGTGTGTGTGTGATCTTTACGCAGGACATTAAGTAGAGGTAGCAGGAGCACACAGGTAGCGTCCATACCATGATCTTGGCTATCTCCTCAGGGTTGTCCCCGTCCAGATCAAACTTGAAGGTCACCATCTTCCTGTTGTGTGTCTCCAGCTGGCACTCTGCCACCCTGTCTCCCAGGTTAGAGATCTGCAAGCAAGCGGAGATACGAGCAAGACAAAAGCAAAAACCCATTTAGATTTGTTTACACACACACCCATGCAGGATAAGACCATGTCCGTCATCCATAAGTCACTTTATTGTTCTTTTGATTGTGTACAGTATTGTTATTGTTATTGTCAAGTATAGTCCATAGCATAGTGTTGTTTATAGTTTATAGTATAGCATATCATAGGTATCAGTGTTGTGAACAGTAAAGTATTGTTTAGTATAGTATTGTTTAGTATAGTATAGTATTGTTTAATATAGTATAGTATTGTTTAGTATAGTATGGTATTGTTTAGTATGGTATAGTATTGTTTAGTATAGTATAGTATTGTTTAGTATAGTATAGTATTGTTTAGTATGGTATAGTAATGTGTAGTATAGTATTGTTTAGTATAGTATTGTTTAGTATAGTATTGTTTAGTATAGTATAGTTTAGTATAGTATAATATAGTATAGTATTGTTTAGTATAGTATAGTATTGTTTAGTATAGTATAGTATTGTTTAGTATAGTATGGTATTGTTTAGTATAGTATAGTATTGTTTAGTATGGTATAGTATTGTTTAGTATGGTATAGTATTGTTTAGTATAGTATAGTATTGTTTAGTATAGTATAGTATTGTTTAGTATAGTATAGTTTAGTATAGTATTGTTTAATATAGTATAGTATTGTTTAGTATAGTATAGTTTAGTATAGTATTGTTTAGTATAGTATAGTATAGTATAGTATTGTTTAGTATAGTATAGTATTGTTTAGTATAGTATAGTATTGTTTAGTATAGTATAGTATTTTATAGTTTAGTACAGTATTGTTGTAGTTAATTCATACTGCAGGAAGGAATGGGGAGTAAGCATTCCATTGAACATCTTGAATGTTGAATGTTGAATCGTTCAGAATCATGGACTAGCATAGTTGAACTAACGCCATGTGCTTCTGGAGCTGATGTTTGCTGATGCATTCTGGGTCTCGTTATCCCTCTCTTAGGTTTAATCTCTTTCTAAAATTGATGTGGACTCATTATGCACATTTATCCATTTGAAATGCGTCTGCAGTGAAGTGGCGACCGCTGGTTCTCACATTGAGGACGTTGAGCTTGGCCTTGCCAGTCTTTTCGTGGCGCGAGCGGCTTCTCACAGACCGGCGCTGGTGACGCTTCATCGACCGGCCCTCATGAGGCCCGCCACCGCCCTCGTTCCCATCACTCAGACCCTCCGAGAACCCACTGAGGGAGAGACAGAGGAAGAGAGAGGGAGCGAGAGAAAGGGAGGGAGAGAGAGAGAGGGAGGGAGAAAGATTAAAGAATGAAAACATTAGAATAAGCCAATTGAAAGCATTAAATCATGAGCGAGGTGAGGCTGTTAGACGGAGCGGTGGATACGGTTACCTCTCTAAAGATAAGTGCTGCACTTGAGGTTGTTGGAGTTGGAAGTGGGATTGCTCAGAAGGCTGAAAAGCAGGCTGAAACACACACACACACACACACACAATCATCAAGATCATCTCTTGCGCCATCAACATCCCCTATAATCATCATCATCATCCTCATCATCAGCAGAGAAATGTTGAAAAGAAGAAGAGGAAAGGAAGAGACTATGAAGTGATGAGTGGGGTAGTTCCACGACAGATTACAATACTTTCACACCGCAAGTGCATCAACGTAACTGTACGGACAACACAGGCCGAGCAAGTGTGTCTGAAGCCATGACGCCGCGTGAGTGTCTGTCCTATTCTAACATCTGCTCCTCAACGCTACGAAAAACAATCAACTAGAAAGTGGCCCAAACTCCTCAAAGTATTGACACTACAGAACCGCACGTCCATCACCATGCTAGTGGCGGTATCGATGGCGCGGGCTGTCCGTCACCCGTACCTGGGGAGGGGCATCCGTGAGAGGGTCAGGAGGGGCGGAGACAACACTGATGATCGGCACCACAGTGGCCAATGGCTGAGGCCCGGGGGGGCCGGACACAGCAGGAAGAGGAAGAGGAGGAGGAGGAGAAGGGGAAGCTAGGCCTGGCCCAACCACAGTAGGAAGCGGAAGAGGGGCGGGAGGGGAAGCCACGCCCCCTGCGGGCATGGCAACAGGAAGGGAGGGCAACAGAGCAGGTAGAGGCGCCATGGCAACGGTAGAGGAGGAGGAGGAGGAGGACGAAGTCACATTAGGCTGAGAATAGGGTAAAGAGGGGTAGGAGGAAAACATTAGAGAAAAAATAAGAAAGGACAACACAGGAGAGCAAGCAGGGAGGAGAAATATAATTCAGGTTAAAACCAACAGGAAAGCAAAGGAGTGAGGGGTGAGGGTTAGAAGAAAGGTTAAAGGAACATCTCAGAAAGATAGTTAGAGGAGATTTAACTAACTGACCATGCTACAGTCAAGAGACAGTATTGGGAGAGCAGAAGTAGGAAAGGAACTTTTTTTAAATCAGTGTTCTTTTCAACGCATTGACTTGAATCACTCCATTGAACCCCAGCTCCAACCGGAAAACAAACAGCAGCTGCTTACCGACCCAATACTGACTATAGAGGGGACACCTTCAAACAGCCACCACTCAGACAGTCCATTCAAGCTCCAACACATTGGACGGGACGATAAGACATCAAACATCAGGCAACTCCCATGCAAGTCTCCAGCTGATCCACAGTGGAAGTCTTAACTGTCGGTGGGTACCCTCCACACACAAACATTTTGTGAAATGTCTGAAATAAGTATGTAGTAGTTATATTGAGTACAAAATATAAATTAAATTATGATATACGATATATACTGCATTTAACATTGAGGCACCAAATTAATTTGGGATTTTGCTTAGCGCCGCACACACACACACACACACACACACACACACACACACACACACACACACACACACACACACACACACACACACACACACACACACACCTTGCACAGAGCTAGCTGGTAGAGAATATAGAGGTGTTCTATACTAGGAGATGGGCTGAGCTCACAGAACTAACACACACAAAAACCCACGTGTGTACACACAAACACAAAACACACACACACCACATAGGTACAGTATGAATACACGTGTATGATTACAAACACAGACACACACACAAAACCAAACCCCATAAAGAACGTAGACAGCATGCCCAAGAGTTTGCCAGTAAAAGACAAAAAAAAAAAAAAAGAACAGACTCAAATTAGGAATAGTTGGTTAAAACGTCATGGCATGCAAAACAGAACACGTACTGAAAATAACACGTGCGATTGACGTCCTTTACGTTTGAGGTTGTCTGAATAAATATCTTGTATCTTGAAGTCAATCGCTGTTGGATGTTTTCATCCAGTTTGTCCGGTTTCTGCCTTGACAACTGTGGTTGTATGAACTAGTATGAACTAATGTTGTGTTATTTAGTTGTAATGGTTGTTGTTCTGGTTGTTGTGTCACCTGTGCAGGTGAGTGGACGGGGCTCTGGATTGCGGCTGCGCTGCTAGGCTGACTTGGTGGAGCCACCTTAGAGGAGGAGAGGAGGAGAGGAGGAGAGGAGAGGAGGAGAGGAGGAGAGGAGGAGAGGAGGAGAATGTTAAATGATGAAATAAACCACAGAGATATAAACACAGGAAGGAGGCCGAGACAAAAGAGTTGGATAGAAGGAGTGGAGACGAGCTTGGGGTAGAAGGGGGAGAATAAACTATTCTTTGTGCCATGAAAGTTGAAGAGGTTTTACAATATATCAAGTCAAATTCAATACAAACAAATGATGGATCACCTGTATAATATAAATATATAAATCAATAATTGTATTATGTAATGTGTGTTCATTTTTCCATTTGTTCAACTAAAAACACCAGGTCACATAACCGGGGATAGAGTGACTGAGTGACTAGAGTGATTTATCTAATTTGACTGAGTAACACTGAACTATACAACACTCACGTTAATTGTGATCTGAAACGGTAGATCTCCCGTTAAAATCTCATTTCACGCCCAATCAAGTCAGCTTAGCCATGCAATTACTTCCTAAAAAGAGAGACTGTGTGTGTGTGTGTGTGTGTGTGTGTGTGTGTGTGTGTGTGTGTGTGTGTGTGTGTGTGTGTGTGTGTGTGTGTGTGTGTGTGTGTGTGTGTGTGTGTGTGTGTGTGTGTGTGTGTGTGTGTGTGTGTGTGTGTGTGTGTGTGTGTGTGTGTGTGTGTGTGTGTGTGTGTGTGTGTGTGTGTGTGTGTGTGTGTGTGGGTGGGTGCTCGACCATAGCTCGGGACAACCTAACCTGCACACTGGCTAACCAAGCAATGTAATGGCACCCGCTTCAAAGATGAATACATTTTAAATCATATACAAACTGAGTTATATAAGGTTATAAGGTTATAAGGTTATAAGGTTATAAAGTTATAAGGTTTCTATGGGAAAGAAGGGATAACAGTCAACAAGGGATTGCAGCTGGGAAAATCAAGAGAGATTAAGAAAGGAAGGGGTAATCTTTTTCAACAAAAATTAAGAAAAATAGCCAAGGTCCAGAAAACTGTGTCCAATCAATAACAACAAATAGGCAGGTGTTTCTACCTGAGTAGGAGGCATTGTGATGTAGAGGCCTCCATACTACAAAGAGAAACACAGTTCAGATCCCTAGCAGGGTGGTGGGGGAGTGAGTTACAGTGTGAGTGTATGGTGTAGGGAGGATGGTGACAGAATGCGTGGTGAGAGAGTATGTATGAAAGAAATCGCAGCAATTCAGTTTTCTCAGAAAATGATAAGTAAATGGTTCACCAAAAGTAACGGCGAAAAACATCGGTTAACGTGAGTGTGAAGTACATTGTCCGCGGTGTGTGTGTGGGGGCTATATGAATACGCATATAAGGTACAGTATATAAGGTATAAGTTAACAGGCTTCACCTGTTGCAGGTTCCCAGGGGGTGTGGGCTGGGAGGGGGCTGCAGCCATGGGGGGTCCGGTGGGGAGCTGAGGGGTGGGGGTCTGTACCGGGGGTACAGGGACATGTAAGCAACACATCTGTGACGTTCACACAATCAACACACTCAATCAAGACATTAAAACCTCCGACTGTTTCAATGCACTTTTCCTTTTTGCCTTATTTCACAAACACAAACATTACATTTGGAGATCAGCCTTCTGCCGGGACATGCGTTTGCGTTAATATCAAAAACCAGCGGAAGGTGCACATCGAGGTTAGTGGGTTTGTGAGTTTCCTACGTTTCCATGCAGCTAAGGTCCTCGATCCGCTTTGAGCTTAAAGTGCTGGTTATGATAGAGAAGGCCAAACAAGCAGAAGCTGCTTGAGCTGTTTAAGACGTACTTCCCCACGGACACATCAAACCTCTCTCTCTCATCTTGCTGTTGTTTAAGGCGTACATCCCCACCTTCATGTAAACCTTCAATAAGTGTTTCACTCTCTAGTCTTGTTGCCGTGTCACATCCCCTCAGGATGTCTGTGAGCGCTAAAGACCATCCGCTAGTCAGCCAGCAGCAGTCCTACGGCAGCTGAGGCAGGGGCCGGGAGACAAGCTGCTGTCGCACACTCTCTGCTGTGCACTGAGACACGGGCCAACCATAACCGGGCTACCGGGGATAACAACGCTAATCAGTGCTAACAGGTGGTGGTGATGGCAACAGTGGATGAACGCTTGGAAGGCCACGTCTGAGGATATAGTGTTGGAGCTCACCCTGCTAAACCTACGACACTGGGAGCTGGCTCAGTGTGTTAGCACTAGATCAGACCTACCTGCACTTACAGTCAAAGCCAACACAATGAGTGGAAGAAGAAATTAAGGAAAAAGTTTTTTTTAAACAAGATAGAAAAACAGGGTATTGGGAAACTCAAGTGAAAGTAATGCATAATAAAGCAAAAAGACAAAGAATGTTCTGGTTAGGAGGAACACAAGAAAAATAGTATTATGGCAGATTTCAGATTTTCATCTGTGACCTTTGAACCTGTGTGTGTTCAAACAGCCTGACGTGGACCTCACGTCAGGCTGGAAGAGAGTGGCTCACAGCCACTGGGTTTTAAGCGACAGAATACAAAACAGGTCATCTGCACGACGACAATGGTAGTCCAACCCCCTTGCTTTTTTGTTGTATGTTTCTGTGTGTTTGTCCGTACAAAATCAACAAAGCCCCTTTTAACTCCGCCCTACTCATTATGACTAACACTCATGACATGCATGAGGCTACGGCTTAAAGCTTAACACATAAGAATAGATAGGAATGCTGGGGGTAAGCATACACAACATATAGATTTGACCTTCTAGAGTGAGAACTTAAGGGCTAAATAGACTTTGGATTTGCACCAAGCAGCACCGCAGGTATATGTGGTGAATACCTGCACAAACACACATTTATCATATACTGTCATATATGAACATACACACAAAACTCTACTTACTGGTGACGACAAGTCAACAAAACACACGAGGAAACCAAAAGACAAACGGAAGGGAGGGAGGACCAATGGCTTCAAAAGCTTTTACCCCCCGAGCGTGTCTCTAAAACTGCCCCACAAGCGGCAGGACGCCACGGTGACCGTTATGGTCAGTTTATCACTACGTGTTCAATGATTATCGATTGATGACACATTTGCATTTTTGGGATAGATGAATGCTTTTAAAGAGCACTGGCTGGTGTCTGGGTTGTGTCAGGTGTCTACACTATAGGATGCTGTTGGAAGCAGACTGTTGGGTGAATTCCCCTTCTTCACTGCCGTTGGATTCAGCTGCCAGCCACTAGGTGTCTAAGTAGGTCAGATATCCCGGGTGAGTGGAGCAGACGAGACACACGCTGGAGGATCAACATTTTGAAGTTAAGTTAAAATTAAAAAAAATTAAAAACACAGAATGAAAAAAAAAATACCAAATAAAAAGCTAGCTGGGACTACGACACGGGGGGGGGGTACAACAACACCGCCGGGATGAGGAGCCCAGTCTAATGACTATTTACCATTCTCATTCACAAACACCACTCTTACTCTTCTCAGATCCATTTCTAAATGGTTTTTCCAAGCATTGGATACATTTAAGCATTAAGGGTGCTATTGATAACACTATTATCGAGAGGAGAATGTTAAACAAAAATCACCCACAGCGCTTTAAGAAAGGTTCGGAATAAAATAATATCTAAAAAATATATTAATATGTGAATAAAAATGTAAAAAAAAAATTCAATTAATGTTGTGCTTATCTTCTGTTTAAGATGTTTGACGTTTTGGTTAACTCTTCTAACAAGGCTTGTGAGCCAATAATATGACGACGTTGGTTTCACGTGGTCAATCTGTGAGCCAATAGTATAATGACGTTGGTATCAGGTGGGATCTCCGTGTCATCAGTGATCAAGAGTCATAGTAGTTGCCAGTTAGCGTGGAAAAAAACAGAAACCGGTTTGACGGTAAGCGCCTGGTACCAATCCAATTAAAGGACGTCAGTAGGAGAAAGGGTGAACTTTGGTTCAGCTTTGGTCTGAGTCTCACTCCACCGTGAGGTTGGCAGGTTGTGATGGAATAGAAGGGAAGGTGGACTCTTAACGGCTGAAGGTTACCAATGTTAAACACGTTATCGATAGCACCTTTAAATGAAAAAACGGCTCCAGGCTAAGAAGTGACTGAATGAAAGCTAGTAATTGACTGGTGTGTATTACAGGGCCCACAGGGCTTAGTACCAGAGGGGGGTTAGCGGCCCGTGCGGCCAGCAAAGACTCATGGTACGTCATATCGGGTTGGGCCGGCGGCGCGCCTCCGTGCCGGGCCCAGGCGCTCTGGATGAGAGACCCCAGCTGAGCGGAGGACGCTCCCTCCGGAGGGAGCTCGGAGGACGGCGTGAGGAGGAGAAAGCTCTGCTTGGAGGGAGGGTGTCCCCGGAGCTCCGCCCCGTAGAGCCCCGCGGAGGACGGGTAAGGGATGGACTGAGCGGCGGAGGAGGAGTCGGGTGCAGGGGGGAGAGGCGGGGGCGGGGGAGAGTGGAACTCCCCCGCGTCGGAGGAGGCCACCGAGTCGCTAGATGGTTCCGGGCTCTTGTCCCGTGCTGTTCCTCCGCCCCCGTGGTGCAGGAGCAGACTCCCCGGGGGTAAGGGTAGCTCGGGGCTGACGTACGAGTACAGCTCCTCTGTTACGGGCTGGAGGCGGCTGTAGGACCCGGAGCTGCCCGACCCGGACCCCGGGCTCTCCTCCAGCTGAAGGTCCATTGAGCTCCTGCGAGCCCGGTAAAGTCTGGACGCCAGAAGGCCGGGATCGCCGCCGGCCGCGGCTAGGTGGTACTCAAACACACTCCCGGGGGGAGGCGGTGCCTCGCTCATCACGGGTGGAGCAGAGAGGGGGAAGGATGGAGAAGAAGGGTGCTGAGGCTGGTAGCACCCCTCTGAGGAGGAAGGAGCGTAGGCGGCAGCGGGGGGGTTGTGGTTGGGGGGTAGAGGCTGGGGAATGGGGCTGTGGGCGCCCAGTCTCTGCATCATGTGGGGGTGTAAAAAGGCTGCGGGAGGAGGGGCCACGGGTTCGTAGCCCAAGCTAGCCGCCGCCGCGGCCGCTTGCATCTGCTGGTGGAAATTGAAATGGCTGCGTTGGTTGGCTGCCATTTGGTATCCCCCGTACGCCATGGCTTCATAGTGGTCCAGGAGAACAGCTTGATTCAGTCTCCTCACCGCCTCCTCCTGCTCCGCCCTCATGTCTATATAGCCGTACACGCTGGGGTCAGACTGTCCCGAGAGATGAAGGGGCTCCCCCGCACCCGGCCGCTGGCCACTGGCCGCGAAGCCAGGGTTGAGCAAGTAGAGAGGAGGGGGCTCCACGGCCTCCATCCCGGGGAAGGGGTGGAGGCCGCTGCCGTAGCGTGGGTAGGCGGGCTGGAAGTGTCGAGTGTGGGCCTCCAGGATGGACGTGCTCTTGCGCCGCTGGGTGTTGTAGGGCTTCGGGGGGGCGGTGGGAGGAGGGGAGAAGGAGATTGGGCGCTCGGGGATGGAAGGGAAGAAATAGGTGGGGGGGTCGGGGAGGGAGGGGCCCCCTCCTCCTCCTCCTCCGCAGTAGTGGTGTTGCATTGACGGCTGCTGTGACAAGATACGTGGGATTTAAAGGAGAGAGAAAGCCACAGACGTCGGCCATTTAATATGAGAGAACAGCAAGAGAGCGAGAGAGTCATTTCAACACAGAACAAAGGAAGAAAGAAGTGCATAATTCTCCTACTACACAAATACAAGTACTGATAAGATCAGAGCTGGGAAAAGAGAGTAAAAACAGGGTGAGGTGAATGATGAAAAGACACACATACATACAGTACAGTAAGACAGACAGACAGACCAAAGCATGTACTGACAGAACAACAGACAGACAGGCAGGGACAGACAGGAGACACAGAGACAGGAAGTCACTGGAGGAGACAGAGACGGCTCGCGGGGAGACGGAGACCAGGATATTAAATACAGAGGCCCAGGACCCAAGGCTCACGAGGACAACACAAACTGCAGTCATCTACACATTGTGTCTCCATACGGTACACTGATGCAGTACAAGGAGAGGACATCAGAAAGCTTCTCATGTCAGTGGGCAGTACCTACACACAATGGAGGCTTGTTCCAGGGTCCCCACTCAACCCAGATTATAGGGTTAGATGGGGGGGGGGGTCTATTCATTATGTCATTTCCTGAGATGGGATATGAGACTCTCAGAGAATGTATGGAATGGGACATAAAAAATGCAATACATTTTGATCTAGAGGGCACTCAGTAGCTTAGAGCGCATACCTCCGCCACACCAAATAGTCCCCTGTATCTGGATAGAAATCAACTATTCAACGGTTCCTCGGACCATAAGTCATCTAACCACCAAGATGTGGTCCAATTACATACATCGTTTGTTGAGTTATCTTGCTAATGGTTGGTAAGGGTTGAAAGCATAACCTCCGGTCTGTCGTCAATGGTGGAGGTAATAACTAATTTGATATAATAATAACACATAAGATATCATATGGAGGCTACCACCCACTAACGCGCTAACATCACATATTGATGATACACATATAATGATTGTATAACAGGTTGTTGTTGTCCTCATGAGAAATAGAAGCGACAGCCAAAGAGCCAAGCTGAGGGTCTGATCTCTGAATCTGTATTTAATGAGAAACAGGGGTGATCTAGTAGTAGGTCCTCAGAGGAGATCAGAAAGGGAAGAGAAAACAGAGACTCACGAGTGTCTGAAGTCAAACCAATACTAAGAGATTAGGATGTAGGAGTTCATCAAGATAATCAAGGGTCCTTTGGAACACAACCAGCCTGCCCTGTGTGGAGACAATATTTATTTTCTGAATGAATGAAAAAGAATAATCCTGCAATCCAAAATGATGATCTGATATAGATCATCAGTAAGCTAAAGATTTTATGGGGATATTTATGGGGTTCACTTTGATAGAGACTAAACGTTGCAGTGAAACATCAGCAACAACAATGCACCTCTATGTAGCATATACTGTTCGATACTGTTTGACTGGCTGTTTAATTAAATAGAGGCTGTTTACTAAATGGGTGGGCATGCATTTGATTACTACCCACTGGCACTGGCACTGGCCAATCAGTGCCAAACATGACCAGGAGTGAGTCAGAGTCTGTGCTAAATGAATGGTTTTCTGCCTTTAAAAATTATCTTACCATTCACATAAAATGTGGGATGCTCTATTCATGTTTCTGTTATTCGTGTTCGTGTTATTAATTAAGTTCAAGTTAAAACTGAAGTTCTGTAGAATATTTATTACAAAGCATCATGGCTCATTCATTAATCATGCCGTGTTGCCATTTAGCTGGCATTTAAACCCAGCATTAGAATTAAGGCAGAAGGCAGAAGCTGGCATTAGATCAGATACTCTAATGCAGTTCATTTCAACCAATGGCTAATTGAAGCTAAATGCTAAATCTAATCCTAAAGACCATAAGAAGCTCCTACTACACATGCTATCCCTCACATACGTAGCTCTTAGACACACGTGACGGCTCCTAGCGTTCCTCTCTTTTCTCCCCCTCCGTCTCTCTCTGTCTCTCTCTACCCCACCCCTGGTTCCCGCCACTGCCGTGGCCCCCCTGGGGTCGGACCGTGACCTACGGGGGTGGAGAAGAGGGCGGGGAGGCTGGCCCTCCGCTGCCGGGCCCCGGGCGGAGCGGGGCTGGAGTGGAGGGGCGGCGCCGTCTCCAGGGCCGCGGACAGGCCACCCGCGAACATGTCCCTCTCCCCTGAGAGGGAGCCGCGGGCGGGGGCCGCGTAGGAGAGGTCTGGAGGAGGAGTGGACGGGGGCATC
>JANIIK010007721.1:5000-15000 GCA_027704905.1 Muraenolepis orangiensis
CTTTTACTGGATTGTCGGAAGTGCGTAAAAATTCAGACCAGCTCACTAGGCCGACGGCCTGCAGAAGTAGAAAACTTGGAAACCTTAGAAAGGCCGTGACATAAAGTCAAAAAAGTCGAACGGATTTTGGACGCACACCTTTGGATTTCGTTTTGGAATTACGTGGATCAATGGACCTTTTCGTTTGGATTTTGGAAACCCGCAAGTTTGTGAGTACACGCGATGAATTGTTTGATAGCCTAATGGCGACCCGACATATCGGGAGTATACTGAAGACTGGACTTTTGGATTATTGATTTAAGATATAAAACGCAGATAAAGCATATTTTTGAGTTGGACAATTTAAGCTTTCTGAAGCCGTTATTATTTTGGATTGGATTTAGTTTGAGTTGTAAAGATGTCAGATACAGACGAAGATGTTGAAAAAGAGCGAGAACTTTATAAGTTAATTAAAACAAGAAGAGGCAAGTTGGGCGTTCTCACCAGGAAGCAAAATGAGATTGATAAATTAAAAGAGGCTGGGGAGCCCAAACAATTGATCAGTGAGCATATGAACGCCTTTAATAAATATCTCGAACAATTCATGGAACTGCAAGTGGCTGTGCAGAGTGCATTGGAAAATGAGGAAGAACAGGAGTCGGACCACATTGACTGGTATGAGCCAAAGCTGATGCGAATGAAGGAGTTTATTGAGCAAATGGATAAATGGATGAAAAGCGATGTAGACGAGACAGGGGAGTTAAATGCATCCGTTCACCCGCACGACAGTGTTTCTCAGGTAGGCCATGATATCGCGGACGAGCGCGTCGATGGCGAGACCTCTGCTGGCTTAACCAAGGCGCTTAGTAGGGTATCGGTAGGCTCCAGCAGAAGAAGTTCTTCGTCGGCTTCATCCTCTAGAGCACGTGTCAAACTCAAGGCCCGCGGGCCACATCCGGCCCGTGAATGAATTATCTTTGGCCCGCATGACAAAATCTATTTACTATTAGAGCTGGCCCGCTGGTATATCTTACGCGCCACCATAATACTACAAATCCCATAATGCACTGCCCGTGCGTCGGCACGTCAATCCCAGGCCCGCGCCAATCACAAGCGCCCGCACTCGTTCATCAGCACTTCTGTCAACTTTCATCCCTCTCCCCACAAAATGGCTAAGCGAAAGGTGGACTTTGAAAACAGGGGTTTTCAAGACCGGTGGGAGGCACAGTACATGTTCGCTGATGTAAAGGGCAAAGCTGTGTGTCTTCTGTGCGGAGACAGAGTGGCTGTAATGAAAGAATACAACATAAAAAGACACTATGAAACGAAGCACCACGACAAATACAAGCATCTGGACACGACACAAAGGCTACAGAAGGTAGAAGAATTAAAAATAAGTCTGGTGTCACAGCAGGCTATGTTCACTAAAGCTAAATCACAAAGCGAGGCTGCTGTTAAGGCCAGTTTTATTGTGGCAGCAGAGATTGCAAAATCATCCCGGCCCTTTACCGAGGGGGAATTTGTCAAAAACTGCATGATTAAAGTTTGCGACACCGTGTGCCCAGAAAAAAGGCAAGCATTTTTAAATGTGAGCCTGAGCCGAAACACCGTTGCTGACCGTGTTCGCCACCTTGCTGCCAATCTCCAACAACAGCTTGTGGGAAAGGGAAAAGCTTTCATCGCGTACTCCCTTGCTGTGGATGAGAGCACCGACACTTCTGATACTGCCCAGCTGTCAATTTTCATCCGTGGAGTGGACTCAAGCCTGTGCGTAACAGAAGAGTTTTTTGGATTACGCTCAATGCATGGCACAACTACGGGGAAAGATATCTTTGAAGAGGTGTCCAGATGTGTAGATCAAATGGGGCTGCCGTGGGATAAACTTGTTGGACTGACAACAGATGGAGCGCCTGCGATGTGCGGTCAAAAGAGTGGATTGGTGGGGAGGATCCGAGAAAAGATGCAGGATGAAAACGTCACAAGTGAGCTGACAGCTTATCACTGCATCATACACCAGGAATCGTTGTGTGGCAAAGCCTTGAAAATGGAACATGTAATGAGCATCATAACACGAGCGGTTAACTTTATCAGAGCCAGAGGTTTAAATCACCGCCAGTTCAAGTCTTTTCTGGCGGAGTTAAATTCGGACTATGGTGACTTGCCCTATCACACAGAGGTGCGATGGCTAAGCCAGGGAAAGGTGCTGGAAAGATTTTTCGAGTTGCGTGAGGAGATCTGTGAGTTCATGGAAAGCAAAGGGAAAGACACATCAGAGCTCCGAAATAAAAAGTTTCTGTGTGAAGTAGCGTTTCTGTGTGACATCACGAGCCACCTGAATGCGCTAAACCTGCAGCTTCAGGGGCGGGGCCGTGTCATCACTGACATGTACGCTACAGTGAGGGCTTTTAAAACCAAGCTGCGCCTGTGGGAGACGCAGATTCTTCAGGAAAACTTGAGCCATTTCCCGCACTGCCAAACAATGAAAGAGCAGGTCGCTGCCGCTGTTTTCCCAACTAGACAGTTTACTGAAAAACTCGGCATACTTGGTGCTGACTTCACACGGCGATTTGCCGATTTTGAAGCCCAAAAAAGCAGGTTTGAACTGCTCAGTAATCCATTTGCAGCTGACGTGGAAAGCGCACCATCAAACCTGCAAATGGAGCTGATCGAGCTCCAATGTAGTGACACACTGAAGGCAAAATATGAGTCTGTGGGCGCTGCAGAGTTTCCACGTTTCATCCCCGACACAATGCCCCATCTACGCTCCCAGGCTGCTCAAACGCTCTCTATGTTTGGCAGCACATACTTGTGTGAACAGCTGTTCTCTTTGATGAAGATAAACAAAACTTCACACAGGACTCGTCTTACTGATGAACACCTTCACTCAATCCTGAGGATTTCCTCAGCTCAGAGCCTGACCCCAGACATTGATGAACTTGTAACCAAGATAAGACACCAAGTATCTGGCTCAGACAAGTGAGCATCACAGAGCAGCAAACGGTGCTTTGACACAGTTTCAGTTTTTAATGCAGTTTAATATTTGCATTTTGTTCTCTTGCTACTACAGGACATTTGATTTTTCTTTGAAGTAAATTACTTCTGGCTGTTGTTTGCCTGTAGAAAATGTTCTTTTTTTATTTATTTATAATTTTTCTTTCATTTATTTCATAATTAATGTTGTTTTATAGGCAATAATCTATAGGCCTTGTTAGTTCCAGGTTCAATATGTGCAATAAGGTTGTTTCAATAAGTTTTCAATAAACGTTGAACCCGTCCGGCCCTTGACTTGTAGCAATTTCTTAATTTCGGCCCACTGTGTATTTGAGTTTGACACCCCTGCTCTAGAGTCTCCAGCGCGCACGTTCAGGCCGAAGTAGCGCGCGCTGCGTTGTTGGCCAAGGTACCGGCGCTGAAGGAACAGCATGCCCTCGAACGTGAGGAATTGGAATTAAAGGCAAGACAAGGCGCGGAAGAACTGGAATTAAATGCGAGAAAAGAAGCAGAAAAGCTGCAATTAAAATCAAGAAAGGAAGCGCTCGCTTTAAAAACAGACTTGGCTGTTGCAAGCGCAAAAGTAAGCGTATTCACAGCAATGCAAGACCAGCAAGCCAGTGAACGCAGGTTTCGAGGTTCATCCTCCAGTAGCATGGTGAGTTGCAACACTGAATTTCTTCCTCCTGTTATTAAAGCAAAATCCCCAAAACCACCATTAGAAAAGGCTACAAAAATGTCACCCATGAGTTTTAAACCATCTGCTATGTCGTTGCCCACTGGTGATTCAACCAAGCAAGCTACACAGGTGAAGGCAAAAAGGAAAAGTCCTGGGAAAAGTCCTGTCGAATTTGGTAATGATGCTTTTGCAGAGATTATGGGCAAACATAACGAAGTAACTGAGATCCTTGTAAAGCAACAGAAAATGTCTTCTCTTCCGCCTGTGACCATCCCTGTTTTTGATGGTAACCCTTTGCATTTCCGATCGTTTATTAAAGCATTTGAACAAGGAATAGAGTCCAAAACAGACAATATGCAAGATCGACTGTACTACTTAGAGCAATTTACCACAGGTCAGCCGAAGAATCTGGTGCAAAGCTGCATGCACATGCAGCCACAAACTGCATATACTGAAGCAAAGAAACGGCTTGAATTGAACTTTGGAAACAGAGTAAGAATAACATCTGCATTCGTTGACAAGGCACTGAATTGGTCCATTATCAAACCAGATGACGCTTATGCATTAAGAGCTTATGCACTGTTTTTAAGAAGTTGTTTTAACACCATGAACGAAGCTGGTTTTGTTGATGAGCTGGAAAATGCTACGAATATGAAAGTTCTTGTGTCTAAGCTGCCTTTCAGATTGCGGGATAGATGGCGAGGGGCAGTCGTCAACATCGATGAAAAGCGTGACCGAAGGCCAACACTCCGAGACCTCCTGGAGTTTTTGGAGAAGCAAGTAAAAGCTGCTTTGGATCCCGTCTACGGAGAGGCTCAGAACACAAAGGAAAGGGTAACTGCTAAAACCACAACACCAGTTTACAAACCCAAAGCCAACTTTGCTACTTCTGTTGTTCCTGCCTCAGAACAGACCAATGGTAAGCTCCTGTCTAGTCGTAACCAGTCAAGACCTGAAAAAGGAAATGCAGTTCAAAACGATTGTCTTTTCTGTGACAAAAAACATTCAATTGATCGGTGTGATTCATTCAAACAGAGACCTAACAAGGAAAAGGTGGAGTTTATCAAGAGCAAGGGTTTGTGTTTTGGTTGCCTAGTGAAAGGACACATGAGTAAGAGCTGTCCCAAACGTTTGTCATGCCAAACATGTCTAAAGAACCATCCAACTGTTCTTCACATAGAAACCCCACAAGCCACCTCAAAGCCAGATGAATGTCTCCAGAATGCTTTAGTCTCCTTAGATGCTGGAAAAGACGCTGGATGTCACAATGGGGCCGGAGCGAGAGAATGTGCGCTGTCTGTTGTTCCTGTGAAGGTGAAGTTGGACAAGGGAACCAAAATCATTCAAACCTACGCCTTCCTCGACCCGGGCAGCACGGCAACCTTCTGCACAGAAGCACTGATGACCCAGCTACATGGAAAAGGAAAAAAGGTGGAAATCATGCTCAAAACCATGGGTCAAGAAAAGCCAGTAAGTTGCTTTAAAATTTCTGGATTAGAAGTAGCTGCCATCCATGATGACACTTACCTTAAACTGCCCGATGTTTATACTCAAAAATCAGTCCCAGTCACCCAAGAAAACATTCCTAAAGAGGAACAGATAAGAAACTGGCCCTACTTGAAGGATGTTGAGCTAACGCCAATTAATGCAGGCATTGGGCTTCTTATTGGTGTTAATTGTCCAAAAGCATTGGAACCGTGGAAAATTGTTAACAGTGAGGGTAATGGGCCTTATGCTGTGCAAACTCGACTTGGGTGGGTCATTAATGGTCCACTCAATCATACCTTAGATGGTGCTGGGATTGGGGTTGCGTCTGTTCTTGTGAACCGCATCTCTATTAGTGAGTTAGAAGAAATGTTCGTCAGGCAGTATAATCAGGATTTTGTGGAGCACAACTGTGGAGAAGAAACTGAAAAGTCTGTGGAGGATAAACAGTTTATGGATATAATGTCAAACTCTGCTGTGCTAAAGGATGGCCATTACCACTTAGAATTGCCGTTTCGTAATCCTGAGGTCAGTATGCCCAATAACAAGCAGGTGGCTCAGCAGAGGGCGCAATATCTGCTAAAAAGATTCAACAAAGACCCATCATTCTTTGAAGATTACAGAGAATTCATGAGAAATGTCAGTGCCGAAAACCATTCGGAAGTGATCCCGCATGACCAGCTGAAACATGAGGAAGGAAAAGTGTGGTATGTACAGCATCATGGTGTCTACCACCCACAAAAGAAAACATTGCGTGTTGTGTTTGATTGTGCCTCAACCTATGCTGGAACTTCACTGAACAAAGAGCTTTTGCAAGGGCCAGACTTGACGAACACATTGCTAGGCGTTCTCATCCGCTTTCGCCAAGGGCCAATTGTAATGATGACTGATATCAAAGGTATGTTCCATCAAGTGAGAGTGGCTGAGGAGCATGTGAACTACCTGCGGTTCCTCTGGTGGCCTGATGGCGACCTCACCAAAGATCTTGCCGAGCACAGAATGTTGGTCCACATCTTTGGAGCAGTGTCCTCTCCCAGCTGTGCCACATATGCTCTGTTTAAAACTGCTGACGACAACCAAGGTCTGTATCCAGATGAAGTCATAAATACAATCAGGAATAATTTCTATGTCGATGACTGTCTTAAATCTGTGAGTTCTGTACAGCAGGCCATCTCTCTTTACCAGCAACTTACAGAGGTGTGTGCCAGAGGTGGATTCAGGCTCAACAAGTGGGTCTGCAATGAGCGCACCGTTCTTTCCCAGATCCCGCAGGAAAACCGTGCCAAAGGGATAAAGACCCTGGACCTCAGCCGTGACCAGCTTCCCTTGGAAAGAGCTCTGGGAGTCCAGTGGGATGTGGAAGACGACGTCTTCACGTTCAGCGTCACCGACAAGCACAAGCCGCTGACGAGACGTGGCATTTTGTCTGCCGTAAGTTCCATTTATGACCCCTTGGGGTTTCTGGCTCCAGTCATTCTTACTGCAAAGCAAATTCTACAATGTCTGTGTAAGATGAAGTTTGGCTGGGATGAAGCAGTACCAGTGGAGATGGCACAAGAATGGAAAAGATGGATGGATGACTTGGTTCTGCTTGACACATTTAGCGTAAGTAGATGCTTCACACCCAAAGGCTTTGGAGAGGTAACAGAAGCTCAGTTACATCACTTTTGTGATGCAAGTGAAGTTGGTTTTGGTGCTGTGTCGTATCTTAGGCTGTCTAACAGCAGGCAAGAAGTGAGTGTAGCATTTGTTCTTGGGAAAGCAAGAGTAGCACCCCTTAAACAAGTAACCATACCACGCTTGGAACTTGCAGCTGCTGTTGTAGCTGCTCGTATAGACAAGATGCTCTCAGCTCAACTGGAGCTCAGCCTAAGCCAGTCAGTCTTTTGGTCAGATAGCACAACTGTCCTAAAGTACATCGCCAACACAACTTCACGGTTCAAAACCTATGTAGCTAATCGGGTGTCAACCATTAGGGCTTTGTCAGAAGTCACACAGTGGAGATACATCAGCTCCAAGCTGAACCCTGCAGATGTAGCCTCTCGGGGCATGAAAGTAGGCCCTTTCCTCAACTCAACCTGGATCAGCGGACCGGAGTTTCTGACAAAAGCTCAGTGTCAGTGGCCTGCAACCATGAATGAAACATCTGTCCCCCTAGAGGATGACCCTGAGGTGAGAGAAGAGCGTAAGTCTTGTGCGGCCGTGTTGGAGCAGGAAATGTGTCCCACCAACAAGCTATTGACTTATTACTCTAGTTGGACAAAACTCAAAAGAGCTGTGGCATGGTTTTTAAAGCTTAAAGAAAAGCTCCAGCAGCAAGTAAAAGAGAAAAAACAAAAGTGCACAACAAATGGTAATGTTTGTGCTAAGCATGAAAAACAATTGAACTCACAGCTGTCAGCTGATGACTTGGCTTTGGCCGAGGAGGCCATAATATGCTTTGTACAGAAGTTGCATTATGGAGACGAAATGACAGCATTGCATTCTAGTGTTGTGAAGAAGTCAAGCCGTCTGTACAAGCTCGATCCAGTTGTCAACGATGGCGTTTTGAGAGTAGGTGGTAGGCTAAGCAAGGCAGCCTTGCCTGAAGAAGCAAAGCACCCTGCAATTCTGCCGAAAAACAGTCACGTCTCAAAGCTCATTCTACAGTACGTACACGAAAAGATTGGCCATAGGGGAAGGAATCACATGCTGTCTACGCTGCGCCGTCAGTACTGGATCCCTCAAGCCAACTCGGCAGCTAGAAAAATCATCAGGGAGTGCATGACGTGCCAGCGACAGCGACAAAAGCCAGGTATGCAAAAAATGGCTGATCTTCCTGTTGACAGAATTGCAGCTGATCACCCTCCATTTACACATGTAGGTGTAGACTACTTTGGGCCATTAGAAGTAAAGAGGGGCAGAAGCCTTGCCAAAAGATACGGTGTCCTATTTACATGTCTAACCTGTCGAGCAGTCCACCTGGAGGTTGCGTTTTCCCTTGATACAGATTCCTGTATAAATGCCATCAGAAGGTTCATCTGCCGCAGAGGACAAGTCAAGGAGATCCGCTCCGACAATGGGACCAACTTCGTAAGCTCCAACCCTAAAGGTCAAGCCCATCCTACCACCTGGATTGTTCCGGAAAGAGGACCTCTACATCCGGAGACGTTGGCGGCAAGTCCAATACATTGCGGACTTGTTTTGGAGAAGGTGGGTGAAGGAGTACTTGCCCACGCTGCAAGAGCGGCACAAATGGAATAGGACTCGCAGGAACTTCGCTGTTGGAGATGTGGTCCTTGTTGTTGATGAATCGGCGCCGAGAAGTTCTTGGCCCATTGGACGCATCATTGAGGCAATGGCAGACTCACAAGGGTTCGTTCGGCGGGTACGTGTGAAGACGCAAACAAATAACTTGGAGAAGCCCATCAACAAAATCTGCCTTCTGATGGAGGTAATGTAAAGACAGCAGTGAGCGGTTACCTTGAACTGAGTCATATGCTTGACTCTGCATGTACACTGATACTCACTTACTGATATGCTCTACACCTCATTATGCAACATACATCTTTTTGAACACAAGCATACACGCCATATTACATTAGTATAACTTTGAACTATGAACTTTCGCACCTTTTTTGAAGCCCTTTTTTGGGGATTTTTTCCTGAAGACACCATGGACTATTTTTCTAAAAAAAAAAAAAAAAATTTTGATTTTGATATGTGTATTGATTGAAAGTATGCAACAGTTTATCGTCATGCAATTAGTAATGCTTTGAATGAATTGATTTAAAAGATTTGATCTCGCATAAAGAGTTTTGTATTGGTATGGCTGCTAATGTATCATTTAATTGCTTGATAATCAAGAATTAGGGGCCGGAATGTTGCAGCCATTTTGGTAAATCCTATAGTTTTCGTATGATTGTGATTTTTGTTTTGTTATGTCTCAAAGTATTAGTTTTATATTGGAATTTCTATTTTGAGTTATCTGGTCTTGTAGTAGTATCTGCACATTTCTTTCCTTTTCTGTCTTGCACGTTTGGCAATTGGTAATTTGGGTGTCAATTACGTAGATTGGCTGCGTTTGATTTGGATTGGCCACTCATCATTTGTATGTCGCGGGTGTTGCCTATTAGTGCCTATTAATGCCTGTTAGTATGTGGGAATGCGGGGTTAGAAATGTCTGGGCTAGTGACGGTCGCGATACACTTTTTTGACCACTTCACTTCATTTTTACTTTCATGCTTTTTTGTGACAATTCATCTTGGAATACAGTAAGATTTTGGAACATTGCAATCATCATTCTTCAACTTGGAAATAAACATCACTTTACTTTTACTGGATTGTCGGAAGTGCGTAAAAATTTTCATTCATTCATAAAAACAAATTCTTTCCCACTGACTAACAATAGAACGTTTGCTTTCATTGACTAATGTCTATTCCAGATGCACTTGTCTCATTCCATCTATTGTTTATACAAAATGATATTAATAGCAGCACACACGCACACACACACACACACACACACACACACACACACACACACACACCCCTCAAATATCAACAGCGTGACGAATGCTATTGCTAAGTGTTGCATGTTTAACAGCGGACCTGGGTCTCAGGAGACGTCTCAGGAGAGAGAGATAAATATAGAAGGGGTGCGTGCGTTCCTCGAGTCTCGCTGGCTCCAAACATCTGCAAAAGACACCGGTGGCTTTGAAAGTATTTTTAAAAAGACAGGTCTTTGTTTGATAGAAACCATAATCTCTTGAGAGTATAGATGACTTGAGAGTGTTCCTCCACGCTCAGAGGTAGACAGACGGCCGGGTGAGGTCACTACACCATCAATCACACAATAATAAATCATGTTTTATGAATATACTATTA